>JAMKPZ010003694.1:0-29206 GCA_024699675.1 Amphibolis antarctica | reverse complement strand
ACACGTACATATCTGTCAGCATTAAGCGTACGATCATATCCAGCCTTCTCTGAAAATCAAAACATGTACCGTGTTGATCGAATACACACTCACACACACTTAGATATATAGGAAGTTAATTGGTGCAAAGTACTTCAATCGAGGTTACAAGTCTAAGGTTGGTATTCTGAGTGCCGACGACTACTCCGCACGCGACTACGACGGCCACGGCACCCACACTCTCTCCACTGCCGGCGGTGGCTTCGTGCGCAATGCTAGCATGTTCGGCTACGGAAAAGGAACGGCAAAGGGAGGGGCGCCCGGTGCACGGGTTGCAGCCTACAAGGTATGCTTCGAGAAGTGCGTGCAGAGTGACATTCTTCGAGGATTCGAAGCTGCAATAGATGACGGAGTGGACGTAATCTCCGTATCCATTGGTGGTGATGAACCCCAAAATTACTTTCAAGACACAACCGCCATCGAAAACCGTGGATCTGAACTACCCAGCAATCTCCATCCCAGCGCTCAACACCATTACAACTGTTACACGGAGGGTGAAGAATGTTGGATCATCGACCGCCAGGTACACCGTGCGTGTTACACGGCCACCTGGTGTTGTTGTGCTCGTAAACCCGAGCATCCTGACCTTTACCGAGATTGGCGAGGAGAAGTCATTCGAGGTCTTATTTGTAGCGTCTAGAGCACAACATCGTGGATACTACGTCTCAGGGAGCTTGACGTGGTCGGATGGAACTCACAATGTGACTAGTCCCTTGGTTGTGGGGTTGACTTAACATATGTCGGACGATCTACGCATCAATTATGTACCATATGAGTAAAGTTTCAACATATTGTGGTAATAGCGTTTGCTTTCATACAGAAGATACTGTTTCTATCTATTTGATGCAAAGGTGAATATATATATATATATCACCAAGACCACTATATATCTCCACATCTTTGTTTATGAATACCATATATTCCATCACTGATTCAGATCGTGGTAGCTTGTGTACGTACAATAAAAAACTGTTGAGGCCGCATATGTATGTATATATATGTGTGTGTGTATTTGTTAAGTATGTATGTTTGTACTACCAGACGAAAATGCATATGTATACGAGCCATGTCGGCAGGTTTGGTTGGGCTGGGCGACGAATACCTGCTCGCGCCCCATTGCGTTGTCTTCGTTTCCTGCACTGCATGTGGCCGCGTCCCTGACGTTGTTGTGTGCGTAGGGTCAACTTCGCATGCAGCGGCATGCCCCGCCATTGCTATTCTGTTGGTAGCTGTGCAGGTGGCGGCCGTGGCGCTTACTGCGGGGAGGAGTGGTTAGTAATATTTTCGTGCGTACCTGCGACATATATAATTGCGCGTCGTTTACTAATTACGACTTGCTCTTATATATTCAAGTATATTTTGTATTTTGTTGGGTGCGTTTTTTCGTGGAGTTACTGAGTCGTAATTTTACAAATAGTATTAAAATTATATAGTTAATTATGTAATAAAAATTTACATAAAATTAATATATAAAAATTTATATAGTAATAATGATATTTAAGAATTTATGAGATACTAAAACTCTTAGTTTTTAAACTATTTTGTGATGATTTTTTTAGGTTTTTTGCGATGGTCACAATAGTAAAAGACCTATTTTACTTGAAGTGAACTGAGATTAAAAGATACGGTGAATGGTCGAATTAATCGGAAAGGCGGAAGGCAACGGAGAAACGCTATTGCAATAAGTAAACAACATAAAAATGACACATGTAATGTCTACGCCTTTATTTTGCGGCTTGATGGCGCATGCACATATATGTATACATGTATATAGCAAATTCAACTGATAATTGAGTCAATAAACGCATATATGAAAGCGTGCTTCCACACGAAGAAGTTGGACATCCTAAGTCAACGTACGTACGTTTGAAGTGTCGGTCGGATGCCATTGCCGAACAAAAGCAAACCACGGAAGAAGGAAGCAGCGAGGAAACTACGATCCGCCAGATGTCGCATATGTTCTTGTGCCTATAAATTAAAGATCTGGAGCCTGATCATAAACCAACCTTAATTCGTAGACTTCTAAGATCGATCGTAGAGCTTAATTGGGATCCATATATGGCAAGGGCTTTGGTTGGGCGTGAGGCTTCGGTGTCTCATGCTTCGGGAGCTTTCTTCGTCTTCTGCATGGCTGCGGCGTCTCTTTCCGTCTTTTCCATGGTGATCTTCGTCTGCGGAAAATCCGGCAAGAAACGGAAGAACAACGACCCCGTTTTTACCATTTACAGCGGAAAAGAGACCCCTCGTGCCTCACGAAAGGCACCACCAACAGATCTTGCAGCTGGTGCAAGAGTCGGCCTTGGCACTGGCGTAGCGGCTGCTGCGGTCGAAACTTCCGCGGAGGATGGTGGTGGGGGAAGCGGAAGCGGTGCTGCTTGTGAAGGTAGTGGTGGTGGCGGCAAGGGCTGCGGTGCTGAAAGTGGTGGTTATGATGGCGGCCGTCATAGTGGTGGCGGTGGTGGTTATGATGGCGGCCGTCATAGTGGTGGCGGTGGTGGTTATAGTGGCGGCGGCCATAGTGGTGGTGGCGGCCATAGTGGTGGTGGCGGTGGTGGTTATAGTGGTGGCGGCCATAGTGGAGGTGGCGGTTATTGTGGTGGCGGTGGTGGTGGTGATAGCGGTGGTGGTGGTGACAGCGGTGGAGGCGGTGGTGGTGATGGCGGTGGAGGAGGAGGTGGTGGTTTTTGATCGATGTATGGGCCGTAGAGCAGCTGCCTGTAGGCAGCCGAGTATGTGCAGCTAGGTCATGGGAGTATATATATAATAAATCTTCGTGGTTGGTTTCTTATTTTATCTACGTTGTATTATTTTTTTTAAAAAAAATTAATATATTGTATTAAAATAATTATGCATTTTTAATATTTATTATATATTTTTATTTTTTACTATATATTATAATAATCTATAATATTTTATATTAAAAAATTATACCAAAATACCAAAAGGTATTGTGCTGGACGTAAAAAAAACACACACGTAAAAGGTATATTGTGCTGGACTAAATTATTCTTCACGTGTCTTGACAAAAAGATCAACTTTTCATGTCTAGATATTTGGGCTATGATCCAAAGACAACTCGGAGCGCATGATATATATACAAATAAATGGTTACCATTGATGTAAGTTGGAAAATTCTGACCGTCCACGTGTAAATAGTGTGAAACCTTGATTTTCTTTTTATTATATGAAATAAGTTGTGTTATACAATGAAAGATTACTTTTCCTTTTTCACCAAACATAAGACTTTTACTTCATTCCTTCAACCTCACTTATCGTTCGCTTGTTATTTCATTCCTTCGTTTCGTTCTTAAGTGAACCCAAGAGGATTGTCGAGCATCCACTTTGGGCAAGTGGCGACTTGGCATCAGAAGAGCCAACGTCAAAGCAGGCATGTTGTGTAGGTGAAAGTCGGTAGTAATTGGTTACTCTACTAGTGGGTTGTCTTAGACCTTGGTTTGGCAAATGGTTGAAAAGCTAACACTTTTCCTTGAATTTCTGGGAGTTCTTGGAATCCCCAAATCTAAAGGGAGAGATAAGATTTGTTGGTACTCTGGTGAGGGAGTTGGAGGAGTGCGTGGAGACCAAGTAAGACTCCCCTTCCTCCGTGTCACGGCTTTTAGGGTTTTCAGCTTTTACTTATGAGCCCATGTACTTGCTGGAAGGGACGATTTCTAGTCCTTGAAGGGGTTCCTTTAGTTGCAAGCAAGGGGTAGAAGAATCGATCAGTGGGATCACCACGTCTTCAAGCCAATCTCATATGTAAGTGATTTTTTTGTAGAAGAATATTATGCACTTGAATTATACCCATGTCATTACCTGAATAGTTACCCATCGCCTCTCATGTGTCCTAAACCCTAACATGAAAATGTTGGTTGTTCAGTCGTACGTCATTGGTAATTAATGGTGCCTTGGTAGATAAATCCAGGAATCAGGCCCAAGGCTATTGATTAACGCCCAAGAATGAAGGGTTGGTTCAAGCCCTATTGATGAACAGAGACAAAGAGAAAGAACTCTAAGTAGTTATGCTACTAATTGGTTAGTTAGCACTAAAATTTCTTTACACCTATTTGCTTTGTCCCTCACGATCCCTTTATTTAATTATTGTTTATGCTTGTTATATGTATGTTGTTTCTTGGGAATTGTTGTATCTCCTTCCTCACTAGTAAGGAGAATATAATGCTTTCCCCACGTGTAGTAGAAATTAACCATGTGGGAATGCAATTTTTTTTACACTAGCGGTTATTACTTATCAACGGCCTGTCGTTTGGTAACTTACTGCCACACAGTTTCCCTTCTTTTGCCTTAAATTCCTTGCTGAGCTAGGCTCGATGGATTTTCTTGTCAAGATGTCAAATTAAGCAGCTAAGGCACGGATGGCTGGTAGAGGTTGGAGATTGCCAACGTGAAGGCAAGACATTAACATCGTAAATAACATTTACTAAAGCAATTGTTTACAAAGTAATTATTATGTACCTTTATTTTCAATTATACACTACAACGTTCTACGATTACTAAATAATTTTAATATTTTACATTAAAAATCATATTAAAATACTTAACATTGTAAATCGTATACTTTTTAAATAAACATGATTTTTACATCATTTATTTCTACCACTTAAACAAATACACACGGTTATTTTGTTAAATAGGCAATTGTGTACCTTTTTAGGTATTACCAATTGCAACCTGTTAATATTGTGAAATTTATTTGATTTCTATTATGTTTAACCTTTGTTTTAAAAAAAAAATCTTTTTTAAATCTACCACACTTAGCAAGTGTTTTGGTGGATTGTGTTTATGTTATTTGAAAACTTAAATTTTACTTTGTGTGGTGTAAATGTTTATTTATTTTTTCCGCATCGATTAATTAAGAGTGTAAAAAAAAAATCCTATTTTCTTTTAAATGATGTGACGATTGTCATTCCTCAGAACGTGACAAGTAGAAATCGACACATACCGCATGACAAGGCCCATGGGCTCCCACCACGTGTAGGGCTGAACACGGCCTGTGGTTCAGCGCCCCCCCGCGACCCCTGAAATTCTTGCATATGTTGTAGACTCGCTTAGACCGTTCCGCCCTTCAAGGTCACCCCTAGACCATAAATCCATGCCCCAAGCCGGAGGCCACCGTCCTCGCCGCCACCACCGGCCCGATTCCTTCCCGTTCCGGCACCCATTGCCGTTCGGCCCAGCGCAGCGGTAAACGCACATATGCCTACATGTATGTAGGTTTCGGAAATATCCATCCGTCCTGTTTCTCTGCGATCCGGCGACAGCTGCCTCCTCCGATCTGTCCTGTTTTTCTGGGGTTGGTTTTGCAGGATCTTCTCCAAGGTACTCGAAAGTTGCTGGCTTTTTCCTGGGGCTCTCCGCCTTTTGGAATTCTGTTAAGGTCAGAGATTGCCTGAGATGTCTGTAAATTCTCTCTACTCTTTTGTATCGATTTTTTTTTTTTTTTGATTTTGCAGGAAAATGGAGCCCAAGGATCAGCCGGGTCAAACGGTGATGGGGGTGGCGGCGACGATGCCCTACGGCACCGCCGCCGCACCGTACCAGGCATACCAGCAAATCTACCAGCAGCAACAGCAACAGCAGCAGCAGCAGCTCCAGATGTTCTGGGCCGACCAGTACCGTGAGATAGAGCAGACCGCCGACTTCAAAAACCACAGCCTACCCCTTGCCCGCATCAAGAAGATCATGAAGGCTGATGAGGACGTGCGCATGATTGCTGCCGAGGCGCCGGTCGTCTTCGCCCGGGCCTGCGAGATGTTCATCCTGGAGATAACTCATCGTTCGTGGGGGCATGCCGAGGAGAACAAGCGCCGAACCCTCCAAAAGAATGACATTGCCGCCGCCATAACCCGTACCGATGTGTTCGACTTCCTCGTGGACGTCGTTCCCAGGGAGGACACCAGAGATGAGGTGATTCCCCGAGCCCTTAGTGGTGGGTCTACCGACCCCCTTTCCTATTACTATGTTCAGCAGTGAGATATTATCTGTCATATATGCTCCTGTCCCCCATTCCTTGCTGGTTGTTTTTTTCGGAGCTCTTGATCTGATCACCCCCCATGTGTTATGCTTCTCCTGCTGTGACTGCTAGAAATTGTTGTGGTTTTAGGGTTCTGTTTATAACCTTCTGCTTCACTCTGTTTGTCTCCAACCAGCAACCATCTGAATGTTCCAGTGGAAAGAACATTTCAAATAAAATTTTGATGGAATCCCCTTGTTTGCCTACTCTTATATTCCTAGTTCTGTCAAATGACTTAGGTTGATATTTTCTTTTAACCAAAGGTGAAGATAATTTGACTTCAATTTAATCACATAATTTACATACAAGCATTTCCTGTCGTCTGAATTAATTATCTGATCATCCATCTGAATTAATTACCTTGTGTGCCTGGATGGACAACAGTATGTACATGAGATTTACACGATCAAGGTTATCAATCAAGTTTTGCATGAGTTTATCAATTAGATTAGTCAACGAAAGTACATGAGATGTACACACAAGGGCAAAGCCCCGTAGGTATGGCATGAATGAGATTGCAGTTGCATTATCTAAAGAGAAGATCTTGCAACAGGAGATCGAAGGAGAAGCTTAAAGCACATTATGTGATGCATCCCCCCATAATGCAGGTTCCTCCAATAATGAAGTTTCAATGATTAAATCTATAACTGGTGGAAGCAGCTGTCAATAAAAGAACTCTTGGAAGCATAATGTGAATGAACTTTACAGCAGTTCAGGGGGAACCTGTAAATCTGTAATGAAAGTGGACCTTGAATATATAAACAGGAGAAATATGATGCAATTTGCATAACTAGGTCGCATTAAAATTACCATGCAAAGAATATGTATTGTGTTGGACTAAATTGTGCTAGCTTCACATGTCTTTGATAGAAAGATGTTTGTTAAAGAAAGACAATGAGTCAGCAGACGTTCAGATGTTTGGAATTTGATCAGAAAACAAGTGCAGTGCATGATATAATTTGTCATAATTATTAATGTCTTGTTTCTTGGCATGTATCTTCAGATCAAGCGTTTGTCTTCTTGCACTGACAATATTTAATCTCCATCGTTGAATGATTGACATTTAGCCGAGGAGAGACAATAAAGAAGTGCTGTTGGGAGTCCAACCAAGATTAGATTTTTTGGTTTTTTAGGCCTGACATGATAAACTGTTCGGATTATTTTCCCAACAGACCCTGAGAGTAGGGTTTAGGAATGCATAGAATTTGTGTACATTTTCCATACCATACGGTGGACGCCGAAATTTCTTACTTGTAATGGGAATTTGTATCATCAATTTAAGAAATATAATCTGCATGGTTTTGAATTGAAACCTTTGGGTTTCTACAAAAATACATGAAATTTGCCCTCGAGCCTTGTGTTTGCCATACGTCCTGCCATCAATAAAAGTTTCTGGTTCCAAAACACATTTACTCTGTTTTGTGGTATATGAGGTTTTACTGTTTTATATTGGAATTCAAATTACAACATTATCAATATAAATAAAAAGTGGAGCTTTAGATATATATCATTATGACGGTGAAAATAGAAAAAAAACAATTTTAGATCTGTCAACAAATGATTTATATCAAGAAAAATGACTAATAAAGAATTTATGCACAGGAAAAAAAAATTCCTTAAAAAATGAGAATTTTTTTTTCAATTTTTCTGATATGTGTATCAGATAAATGAAAAAAAAAATCTCGTTTGCTGATATTTATACCAACCCTTGGAAAAAAGTTTTTACTTCCGCTCGTCCCGCGACCTGCGCGCGTCCTGCAACCCGTCGAGAGCTCCGTCCGTCATCTCGGCAAACACTCTCAGCGTCCCCGACATCCGTCCCTCGCGTCGCCTGCCTGTCGGTGACATACGTCCTGGCGAAGCCTCCTCGTCCAAGCAACCTCCATCCCCGCGTCCCCCATTCCGACGATCGCCATCCTGGCGACGTCCGTCCCCACGTCCCACAACCTGCCGATAACGTCCCTTGTACGGGCGACCTCCGTTTCGCGACCTCCATTCGTTGTCTCGACGAACCCCCTACATCCCGCGACCTCCGTTCGTCTGCTCAGCGACCTCCATTGGGGTTACGATTTGGGAAAAAAGAACAGTGAAGGGGAAAAATTAATAAATGATTTGTTTTATTTTCTTAAGAAATGTGTACTGTAAGCCATTTTTATTTTTTATTTTTTGTTCATTATTTGTTGATTGAAGCCTTTTACTTGTTGATGGGAGGTTATTCAATCGATAAAAAATAATAAAGAAAAAGAAAATAAGCGATTTGCTTTATTTTCTTATGCAATGTGCACTTATTTTAAATTTTAAATTTTTGTTCATTATTTGTTGATGTAAGGCTATTACTTGTTCGAAGGCTACGAAGAAAATAAATCATTTGTTTTATTTTCTCATGAAATGTGTACTGGGAATTATTTTTAATTGTAAACATTATTTAGTTGAATTTTATAATATTTGATAATTTTTATGTTATTATATACATAATACTAATATTATAAAAATTTTCTTCATCTTCCATCAATTTTACAAACACTCAAAAAAATTTCCTGTGATGGACAAATGCTAATAATTTTTTTCCTAAAATACTAGTTCTAGATTTATCTCAAAAGCTGTTTTTCAAATTTGATAAATTTTCTAAAAAATTATTTCCTAAATACATAAACAAATTTTAAATATTATATCTTTTTTTTTTGCATAAAATGCACCAATATAATTGAGAGAGAGAGAGAGAGAGAGACATCTCTCAATTCTTTTATTGTAGCAGTGGTAATGACAGCATTGCCAAGGAAAATGTCAATCGTAAATATATTAATTTTCATTCAATTTCCCCTGTTTGTTCCAAACGACTTTCTTTTCAATAGACTTCAAAATGAAACAGGTATAGAGCAAATATAAACTTGATCATGGGCTAATATAATAAGACAGAAACAACTGCACCTGCAGCACCTGTACCAAACAAGACAGATGTGGTGGGCGCTGCCAAGTTTGGCATTCCTCCTCATTTTTCATCATACAATTATGTCCCACAGAATGGATTTCATTTTTCTCTCCTTCAAACACAAACGGTTCAGAATCCATTTGAAATAGTTCAAATGAGAGCACCTCACGGTGTCTGAAATAACTCCAACATGACGGATGGAGCAACTTCCGCCTTCACTAACCATAGACCACAACGTCTTGCTTGGTGTCAACCTACAACTGGAGCAACCTTCATGAATGGGGGCCTCGGGCGCGACCTTCGCAACCAAAGTTATATGACCTGCTCATGTTAAATTTTTTTTAAAAAAGTTCCTGACCAAAGTTTTTTCTGCCAACCATGCAAACCATGTTACATCAAAGCATCTCTTCAATTTAGGCATCGTGGAATATTTCGACTTTGCTTGACAATAAATTGTAGATCAAAATGGTGAGATACGTAAGCCCCAAAAAAAGTCTCAGACACGTTAAGCTTCTGTTAAGGTAGAATTGAAGCATTTCGTGGAAGTAAAGTAAACAAAATGAAGTTGAAGCCATTCCATGGAGGAAATCAACGTCCTATAAAAGTTGATTTCGGTGAAGACAATCAAAGAATCATATATTCTGAAGAGGGTTAGTTCAAAAGTGAACAAGAAATAAAGTGCGAAGACTACATGCATTATAACCGATGTTTTTAGCGTTCGGAAACTGTTGAGTTGTTTAAAAATGAGCAGTACTCAATTTTCACCTTCAACCAGCGCATAACACTCTTGAGTAGCAGCAGCACTTGGATAGATAAACAACAACATCATACGTAAAGATGATCTGGACTCCGAAAATGGTTATTGCAGGAGGAATATCTTACATTCATTACCACAATTTCTCACATTGAACCGTAAGGCTATCCTGCAAAAGATGGAGTCATCAGGAAAGATGCCAAGTTATTGTTGCTAACCGTAACTACTGCCACTGCCGTACCATAACAAAACACTAGCCACTAGACTATTCTTAAAATAGGTAGACCGATTTTTGCCAGGTGGTGTGTAAAATTACGAAAACACGGCAATTTTACATGTTTGGATCTAAGACTTCATTTTTGTACTTTTCTTTTAAAAAAACCTAAGTTGTTAAGAAGTCAACTTGGGGCCAAAGCAAGAATCAAAAGAAACAACATTGTATTTACTGATGACTTCTTAGCATACCATTTTTCCCTAAATCATGAAAATGTTGGAGGTAAAAGTTGCAGAATTTCACCTTTTATATGGCTACTGTTGGTCATTCTTAGATTGATGCTGGATCTGCTGAAGAAGAGCAGCTGCCAGCTGCAAGGTTGCTTGGAGACGTTTCTGAGGATCATGATCTGTCTCATCTTTGGCACCAGGCAGACCTTGTTGAACCTCTTGAGGCTCAAGTTTAACTCCTTGATGACCTAATGAAGCATAAGAAGAAAGCTGTTGCATTTGTTGTACCTGGTTTAACTGTGGCACTGATGGATTAGACGCAGATGCATGAGCTTGAGAAGAAATCTTGTCCAGGAGATTGCCCTGCCTATCTTCTTTGGATGCTAAGACAGGCTCTTTCCCCAATCGCTTCTGCTGCTCAATAAGAGCTGTCAGCTGTGCTAGTTGTTCAGGTCGAAGAGAAGGA
Organism: Amphibolis antarctica; assembly: GCA_024699675.1. Taxonomy (NCBI): domain Eukaryota; kingdom Viridiplantae; phylum Streptophyta; class Magnoliopsida; order Alismatales; family Cymodoceaceae; genus Amphibolis; species Amphibolis antarctica. The sequence goes on along the minus strand of JAMKPZ010003694.1, from coordinate 18,543 downwards.
GCGGCTGCAGATGAAGGAAACTGGGATTTAATTTCTTGTTGGTGAGAATGAGACTTGTTGGAATTCAAAAGTAAGCTTTCCAAATTTCCAGAAGGGTAGTGACTTGAGCTCGTTCCTTGCATATTAACTGGCTTTGATGATGGATATTCATGCTCAATGGAGTTTTCAACAGCACGGGAACCAATATTAGCATTTCCTATATGCACATCTTGTGGAGGCCGCCATTTTGATTGTAAACTAGGATTTTCATGCTGATGTTGATTGTATGTGCTCTCTCCAGCAGAATTGGGCATCCTTTCCTTTGGAAGGGGAGACTCTATCTTAGGGAGAACACCAGGTGATCGATTTGATGCAGGAAAAGCAGCTGCTGATGGTGTATTGTCTGATAAAGAGTTTTGGTAGAATTGTCCCTGAGACAGTGCATGATCATGTACAATGTGCCTTCTGTGTGGATCATCTTGGTAGCTTGATCGACTGGTTGATTGATTAGGGTATGGTGGTACACTCAAGTCTCCTTCTAGTGGATGACGAGGACCACTGAAATCAGAAGTTTCCTGCTGGAATCTCAGTATGACACCAGAGATGCTTACTTTTCCTGGTACTTTAAGAACCTGCTCAGAGAACTCTGAGGGTGGCACAAGAAACAATGTGATTTTCTCACCTAATTTGGAAACAGCTGCTCTCTCTTTTTCCCCCAAATAATTCATGAATTCATTGTAAAAGACAATATCAGCATCAGATGCTGGAACAAAGAAAACAACCCAAGAACTTGCTGCCTGGTAAAAATGCTTCGCAAGCATATCAAGACCAGTTCTTGCAGTACAATCTAAAAACTCAGGTCTGCAATAAAAAGGAAAATTTCAGATATGGGATGCAATATACGGTAAACCTAGACAACTAAAATCTCTGATCAGCTATGATTAAGAACATCAAAACATTGCTATACATTTTATCACGTAACATATACGTTCTTCCAACAAACACTAAAAACATGTTGTAACTGTTCATTCCTCTGATCCAGATCCAAATTGTTAAGCCTAAATATAATCCGATATTGAAGATTTGAAGTCAACTCAAAGCATCTAGATCAAGTGATCCGACCAATCTACAATTTAGAAGCAAATACATGTGCAAATTAGAAGATTCAAAACCCAAGCCCAGTATGTGGATCTTGTCTAATTTATTATGATAGCAACTTCAAAAAGCTTGAGGAAATCTCGGAGAACATTAAAGTATACATGTGATTTGGGATGGGCCCAATCGGGCTGACATGATCCAATTTTTCAGGTTGTGCTAGACAGCCCTTTCAACTAATCAGTTCATGCCAACATGGTCCAGTTGAGGTCTGCATGTTGACACAAGTCACACAATCCAGAAAGGGCAAGGCCATCAAGGCCCATTTTTTTATTTTTTTAAAATGGTCTACTAAATAGTCAGCCCATTGGATTTTTATTTTTTAAAAAAAATAAAAAAATTATTTTGAATGGTCAGTACAAGTCAGCTTGGCTATTTTTGGAAAATTTGGAGGAAATTCTCTGTATTTTATTTATTTTATTTTAAAATATTTATCTTTTAAAAAATTCTTGAATTTTCTTAAAATCTTTTTAGCCCTTACCTTTTCAATTTTATTTAACAAAAAGTTCCTAAATTTTCTAAAATACCCTCATCCCAATCTCATTTCTTCACACGTATCTTCTTGCAATCTTCTCCTTACTCTGTAAGTCACTACTCTCTAAGTCCTTACTTTCTCAAATCTATACTACCATTATTCTCAATTCTCTTAATCTTTCCAAGACACTCTTTAGCAAAAATTATAAAAAAAATCATAGATGACATCAACAACTTCGACATTAAGAATTAACTTTGGATGAGGAATCATTGACAATGCATTAGACTATCACATCCATTGAGGCATTATCAAGGTCTACAAGTCAAGAGAAGAGTTAAAGTCTAGGCAAAATTTACAATCAAAATGAAGATGATAAACAATGAAACTATAGAGGAAAGGAGATTTTACAATACCTGCAATGTAAACTTCTCTTATGGTCTGTTGACGATACTAGTCATTTATTAAGTATTTACTAGTATGTGAAGCTAAAAGCAAAATCACACCATACAAACTCAATTACATTATAATTTTGAGGTTGGTATTTCTTTATGGCATTATGATGCTAACTAAAGAGGTCAACGAATAGCACGCAAGATTTATTATTATACATAATTTACATATTAATTTTAGTAATAATCCTTATTTTCAAGAATATATTTCTCAAGCTTACTCTTAACATTTTAAATATGTCAATAGGAATATTACTAAGCAAAATATTATAGATCAACTAACTTCATAAAACAAAAATTGATTAATATAATGGATAATATTAAAACTTGTATTCCTTATATTTATAACATAAAAGAGGATAGAATAAAAATAGGATATATAGCTATTACCGTACGTTTTAAAGATTTCATTTAAGTCTTACATAAAATATTGATGAGATTTAGAAAAATTGTATATTCTCACACTGTCTAGAATATTTTTTGTAATAATGAATATTTTTTTATTTATGTTGTATTAAAGATAAAGTTATTAGTATTACTTTGGACAATACTTCTAATAACAATATAACAATTCCTACCTTTAAAAGTAGATTAAATAACATAAATGATTTTGATTTATTTCACCAATGATGTATATGCCATATAATTAATTTTATAGTTTAAGATGACATTACAGAAATAAGAAATGATGTTGATAATATTAGATTGTCTTGCATTAGTAGTTCTAGTAGAAGACAAGAATAATTTAATTTTATGCATAATTTAATTTCATTAATTCTACCACAAAAATTTTACTCATGATGTACTTCATAGATGAATTTTTTGTACATTTTTTATATTTAATGTAAGAAATTGTCTTCCTTATTGAGAGCTTATAATTCAATATTGCAATCATAACATAACAAATTATGATAAGAGGTTAGATGAAGATTATTTTAAAATTATTAATTATTTTATTAAAATTTTAAAATCAATTTATGATGCAATTGTTTGGCTGTCTAGAATTTATTATTCTACTTCTATTAATAATTTTCATCATTTGTACAAAATTACTTTAGTTTTAAGAAATATGATAGTTCAGATTTTTGGCCTTATAATTGATAAAATGAAAGAAAATTTTTTAAAGTATTAGCATAGTATTCCTTTATTATATATTTTGAGTGCTTGTTTAAATCCTAAAAGTAAATTAAATTTAGTTAGTAAATTAAGCTATAAGATAAAAAAACGGTTTGTGTAGAGTTTGATTTAACTCCACAAATGGTAGAAGATGATTTAAATAGAATGTTTGATCTATATGCTTCATAATATGATAATTTAAACATAAAAAATAAAAAAAATTTCATCGTCTCTACCATTATCAACATCATCAATGATAACTTTTGGAAACTTTCAAAAGATTTAGATTACACATCATCATCTTCATTAGTGACAAAAATTATCATCTTCATTAGTATTTATACAAAAATTGAATACTCGTAATTTCACAAATCATCAGTATTTGTAAAATGAATATCCTGATACAAACAAGTTTGATATAATAGATTGGTAAAAAAATAAAATATGATATTTTCTTATCTTTTATAACTAGAGATCTACTAACCATTTTACTTTCATTTATAGCTTATGAACAAATTTTTAACATCAGTAATAATATTTTAGACGAGAAAAGATCTAGGTAAAAAATAGATATTTTAGAAACTTTGATGCATGTTAAAGATTTGGAGCTTGCTCATTACTATACTCAACAAAAACAAGGTGATTAGATGAATGAATTTGCACAATGGGTTGCTATGACAAGACACAATTATACTGTTGGCATGATACATCGCAAATAGTGTCTAGTATGATTTAATTTGGATTGTGCCAACATAGCACAACATGATTTATAAGTATACAAGTTTAGACACACTCAAGATTTCTGAGATGAGCTATTCTAAATTCTACAAATAAATGTTTGATGACTTCATATATAAATTCAATAGCCCAGTATGTTAAGTGGAGCAAATATCTAACGTCCATACACAATTTGGAGGGAATGCACATCTAAAGACTGAAGCCAATCCTATTCCTAATTTTAAGTAAATCCTAGAATTTCAATCATATAAAATATACTAGCACTAGAAGCAACAAACTATATGCTAAGCAAAAAACATTAAAAGTTATATCGACAATCCATCATGTTTGACTTTGAGAGCACAAAAAATAAAGCATAACATACAAAACGCACAACATGATATCATGAAACAACTAAACCTGTGTCTTAACTGTAAATATATGGTTAAGCACTACTTTACGAATATAAAGGAATTACCAGTCAAAGTTATGCAGACAATTTGCTTATGGACTGCGGAAGCAACAAATAAACAGAAATTTCACAGCATGACTTACAGCATAACATCCAGAACTTTTCCCACAGGAAAGCAGCGAGCGTGGCACACGGGAGTACCACCCTTTGCTATAGTCCCCTCCCATTTCCATTCTTTATTTACGGGATGCTGAGAATCATAAGTCCTCATTTGCAATTTGCTGGGGTCACGCAGTGGACCAGGTCCTGCATTGAAAGCATTAGAGGCTCTCCAAAAATCATCTTCTTGAGGATTAGTTGTATTGTTTAATTGATCATGTAGTCCTCTAACTGGCATAGACTCAAAACCTCTGTTGCCTATCTGACGTTCTGCCAAATTAGGAAGGAACTTTGGTTGGCCAACATGCTCTTTTTCTCTGTCAGGATCTATAAATGGATACTCAGGGAGTTCATCATTGGGAAATCTTTCCATTCTAATTTTCTTTGCCAAAGGAAACAAGTCTTTCTCCAAGTCCCAAGAATCTTCTAAATGCGATCCCCTTCGAGCTCTATCTACAGGGTTATCATGGAGAAGTGTTCCCTGGTGCATCAATGGGCTATCCCTGTAATGCTCATATGGATCTTCACGTAATTTTCGTTCAGATCCTAAACTTGGAAATTTTGTACTTTCAAAGGCACCAGCATTAGGACCACGAACAGCATCTACTCCTAATAAATTGTTTCGATCAATACCAATGATACCAACATCTCTAGGCCTTTTTCCCATGTCTGAGAAAAACCTAGAAGAGACCATATGAAAATCTCCAATTGGATTATCAAAGTCTCCATCAAGTTGAGTGGTTTCACTGACTCGTTCATTTAGACCCAGATCAAAAGTAGGCTTGTGATTTGAAAACGAAGAATTGGCCAAATCCCTTTCATGTTCAGGCAGGTTGATGTCACTCCTGGCAAAGCAAATACTTACACGTGGATTATTAAAAAGCTTTCCCTGAAGAGCCTCTTTAGCTCTGCAAGCTGCAACCACACTTCTATATCTGACAAAGGCATAAGTACGACCTGGAAATGAAGTAATTTTCTCTATCTCACCAAATGGAGAAAATGCCCTTCGAAGAACCATTTCATCAACATTCAAAAATGCAGGAAACCCAATCCATAAGACCTCACTTGGTTCAGCACTCCTATTACTCTTGGAATTTTCAGGACTATGAAACCTTGACTCCCTTTGTTGAAAAGATTCTCTCTCAACAGAAAATCTATCGTCTCTATTTTGTGAATACTCACCATCAAAAAATGAAGATGATTTATCCTGTGATAAAATGCTTTTTAAGTAAACTAGGAATACTAACAAAAGACAGCCAGGAGACATTTGGGATGAATTCCCGTTTCCTTCATTTTGAAGATATATCATTTAGCAACGAGCTCATGAAAGAAAATAGTTTAGTAAATAAAATGTTTGACAACCAGTCTAGACATGGTAGCCAATATCAGATTTATATATGTGATTTAGCACCACCATATGAGATTTATAAAAAAATTAATAAGATGCTCTATAAAACAAAATATAATAAGGAAGGCAGTTTGGACATCCAATTGAAACATCAGCCATGGTTCGTTAACTACTACAAAGAGGCCAAGCTAAATTCAAACATGTCATTGAGGAAAATATTTCCGCATGGTCTACACCATAGGTTTATGAAAAGCCTCAAACAACCACATGAGTCTTGTATTGATCAATTGTACCATCAGCTTGTATTTGATTATGTATATCCATCTACAAAAGATAGCACTAAACCCAATAAGACAAGGCACAAGCTCCCACATACCATGTGATTTTAGTACTTCCATCTCTTTATCAATTACTGCTTTCCAATGAGAAATTTGTACTGCCTGATAATTCTTGGTTATAGATTTTGATGATATAGACAAAGCAAAGCTACGAAAGACAAGATTAAGATTATCATAAGAAACGAAGTTGAATAGAGAATGAGAGGTGTACTCTTTTACTCTTTCGTAACATAATAGGTTGGCCAATGTTTGAGGTACATAATGGGTTGTATGATCTACAAGCATAGTTGAGGCAAATGGTGCTTAGGTAGAGGTGTGTGCCTACAGCATTGATCTACTCACAGTAGAGTTGTTCTTGGTTGTTGTGAACATGTACTCCAATCTATGGAGGCATGTTTAGTTTGGTGATTTTCCCTTAAGCAAATAGAGAGAGGTAAAAGTACACAAGTTGCCTAATCAAACTTTTCAAAGAAGGATTGTAACTCAAAAAAGGTGACATTTGCAGATACATAATATTTATGACTTAAGGATGAAACAACCTATACCCTTTTGGTGTAAGTGAATAGCCAATGAAACCAATTTTTGGATTGTGGAGATAATTTACCTCAACCAAGAGAAAAATCCTTGATAAAAGCAACTCAACCAAAAATACTAGGTGGTACAAGAAATAATTCAAACTTTGGCCAAAAATGACAAAGGGAGACTTCACCCCTTAAAAGCATTAAAGGCATCCTATTTATCAAAAAATAGGTAATAAGAACAACATCAGACTAAAAATACTTAAATACTTTCGTTTGTAACATAATGGTATGAGTAATACTCAAAATATGTTGATGTTTTCTTTCAATCATACTATTCTATTAAGAAGTGTAAGGACAAGTAGAGTGAAGTAGAATTTCCAAAGATGTACAATCAATTTAAAATTCATGTTACACAAATTCAAGGGCATTATTAGTACAAAGAATTTTGAGAGTAACAAAAAAAGTATTTTTTTTATTTTACCTAAAAATTGTTTGAATACATTAATAATATGAAGGCAATCTTTTAAAAAATAAATCTATGACACATGAGAATAATTATTAACAAATACTAGATAATATTCATGACTAGTAATAGACAAAATACAACTAAAATCCCCAAACATTACAATGAATAAATTAAAAGGATCCTTACTTGACACTAAACGAAGACCTTTAGAGATGGTATGAGTGTGCTTACTATGTTGATAAAACTTACAATCAAATGGAACAATCAAGACCCATAGAAGAGCTTACTAAAGCTTCCTATACAAGGGGCGACCTAACTGGTAGTGTCATAAAATTGATGACTCTATTGTAGACACCATGGATGGCAATTCATGTGGTGCATTATTACAAGCAAGCAAATACACCCCTTCTCTTTGCTTACACCCAAAATCAATTCTCTTGTCCATCTTCAAATCCTGAAAGGCATAATAAGAGAGAAACAAGGTCACATTACACATTAATTCAATTACGATGGCACTACTGGCTAATAAGTTTATAGAAAAATCAAATACTTGTAGGACTTTATCTAGCCTAATTTGAGAAGAGACTTGAACAACCCCTCACTTAGATATAGGATCAGCAACGATCAAAAAGGTGCATGTACTTGACACATGGAGACACCCAAGTATATAATCTAGAAATCATCTCTAGAAGTAAGCATAACAATGGAGGTACTAGTACCTAAAATAGAGGTGGAAGCATGAACACTCATGACAATAGAATCTATAGCATGCAATTGTAAGAATCACTCATAGTCTACTTAAGAGATCACAATGAAACTAGAAGTGGCAGTAACCAATAGTGAAGTTTTAATAGTAACGTTTGCCTACTATGGTTTGTCAAACTTCTCACAATATCTGTCTAAGCAATGAACAATTTGACTAAGATGCTAACACTTGGTACCTTGACATCATCCACATCCTCACCAGGATAAGACAACCATAGAAAATTGATAAATGAGGGGAGAAGTGGCAACAACAGAGATTCTCAGAGGAAGGAAGATGTGCAACTCCATCAGACAAGATGTGAAGCAACAATTGGAGCCTTGTAGCCACATCATCAACTAAAGGGGAGGTGGAGGCAGCATAATAGACATTCCCTAGATCAATTGTGATTTAATTTTGGGAATGAAGATAAATTTGGAAAAGCTAGGAAAGCTTATTCATAATCTATTCAAAGCTTATTAAATAAGAAGATAGGTTGCTGACAGCTTATCAGAAAAGGTAGCTTAAAAAAGAGTGATTGGAATAGTTTATGCTTATAGTAAAAAATCACTCTTAGATAAGTGAATCCAAGCACGTACGTAGTGCCCTAAAGAAAGAAGACCACACCTTATTCACAGCCAAAGGATGACAAAATGGAGAGATAATTTGAAAGGCCAAACCAAGTTCCTTACTAGTCCTAGACCTTCTCATCCACAGTCACTATGAATAACATAATATGACCACCACAGAATCACTAACATAACAAGCACAGGTAATTACAAATGCAGCAGTTTGGGGAAATTGGAAGGAAATATTGTCACGGGTAACTAAGTCATGGTAGAATATAGACTAGGATCACCTTGATTTTTTTTTTTCTTGATTAGCATTGTTGATTTTGAGATGAGCGATCCATTCACTCTCCACTTCTAGTGTTAAATGTTTGGTTGCAAGAATCCTATGCTTAAAAATCATATTGAATTCTTCTAAGATTCCATTTGACTCAGAATGCATGACATCCAAATTATGCATGATTGAGAATCATGTATTTTACAAGCCATTCATTACTATTACGATTTTCAAGTAATACTTAAAAACATGAAGAATCATGTTTAGGTAAGATCACATATAGGTAAATTATAAGAACAAAAGCCTGTAATCCACTGCATCATCACATAATCAATGAAATTTCTGATTATGGAAATTGTAGCAACCTTCTCACAATGTTACCTTGCACAATCTCACTACATAATCTCATAATCAATGAAATTTCTGATTATGGAAATTGTAGCAACCCTCTCACAACGTTATTGTGCACAATCTCACTTATTTCTCATGAAATCTGTCACATTGCAATCCTTTGTTTAAGATTTGTATAAATCAAACTGATTTTACAAGGTATTAGATTTTGCACATCGTCTTATAATTCAATTACCCATAATCTGATCCAAATCAACCCTAAGATTCTCCCAAAGTAAAATTATTATACAATAGCAACTCTTACATGGCACCCTTACAAAGTGGCATCCCTTCCTTAGTATCAATATATCATTACAAAGTTTGCATTAAATCATTATGAAATTCTTTTTGCCAATTGGTGTCATTTTGCCATGAAGAAGAATTGGCATATTTCCATTGGATGAATACTTGAATGGAAAGTAATTGTTGGTGGAACAACCTTGCAAATTTTGAGGAGAAATTTGGGGTAGCATTAGAAAATTTTGCAAGGTATGAAATTTAGAATGGTATTGATAAGAAAGCCTAGAAGGTATAAAACAAGGGATTTGGCTTTGACGAAATAAAAAGATTTTTTATAAAGAGAAAATGGATGGATAAAAATGGTTAACAGATGACTGGCCTGATCCAAAATGTCTGATATTATGATAAATGATCAGATTTCTTTCAGCATTGATGTTTTAGGGGCTTCATGAAGGTTTGATTTGACAGCTTGTATAGGCTATTCTTGCCTCATTATTCTATAAACTATGGCCAACAGTTCTATGTCCCACTGATAGAAACATTTTTGTTGATTTTTCCTTGGGTTTTTTCTCTGTATCTGAATATCTTCCTTTTTATTTTAACTGTTGTACATGAGCATGCCAATGCACGTGCACATTTGTTTTGATATACCTTATTCAAAATTGAATGAATGATTTCTTATTTTGTTGTATTTACTTGAAATATTATTGCTAAAATTCATCCAAGGACAATTGATTTTTTATTTATAGTTTCACTGTTTTTTAGTACTTCCAATTTTATTACTCTTTCTACTTTTATCTAACATATTAAACTTTGATTTGCATGATGATATTCTTTATATATAAGTTCAAAATTGAGTATTTCCTCTTTTGAGCCTTTAAGCATTTAGTTGATGTAGAATTGAAGCAAATAATTTAATCAATAGATTATTTTTAGGACATATTAGTAACTTTCATGAAATTGTAAAGGTATCATTGAAATAAAAAAGAAGTCATCCAACCCTTACTGTTATTAAAAGAGTACTTTCGATGTATCCATTTGATGTAGGATTAAAGCAAATAACGTATTCACAATATCATTTTTAGGAATATACCCTAACAATATTTTATTATTGGAAATAAAAAGTAGAATCTGACTCTTGCTTTCATTATTTGAGGCAAGATAGAAAGAAATAATTCAATCACCATATTTTTTTGGGATATGTTTACAATTCTTACAAGCTTGTAATTTGTATGAATATTGATGGAAATAAAAAGGCAAAATCAAATTCTCACTTTTATCGAAGTAATCACATCAATGTCACATATCGAATGGACAAATGACCACAAGTAATACAAAATGAAACCATAAGGTACCACATTAAAAATTAAAGGTAATACCATGTAAATAACACTTTATTATTTGATGATATATTCACTTGACGTAGGATTGAGACAGTTAACTAAATCACCATATTATTTTATGAGAGAATGTTAATAATTCTTAGAGTATTGTAAGGAAAGGATTTTTTATAAAATAAGGAAATGGTGTTATTGGAAATAAAAAGAAAAAATCCAACTATTACTTTTATTATAAGAGAAGGTGAGATAAGTTGAACCTTCTCTAAACAAAACTGCCTTCATTCTCAACTCTCTAATGCATATTCGAAATTCCAGGCCATCCAAAAATGAATGGAGAATACTTAACAAGCAAAGAGACCATAAATATGTTATTGAAAATTCTTTTAGAGAACACTTTCACACAAAATCTCGTTTTTTTCTTACCCTCCAAACTTTAAACTTTAAAGGTTTCAACTCATTGTCAATCATGTAAGCTAAAAAAGGGATTCTCAAAGGAAGAAATGTGCAAGGAAATCTTTGCAATGTCAAGTGATAGAGCTCCAGACCTAGATGGCTATCCTATGATAGTCTTTTAGAAATTCTAGAATCTTTTCGAACTTGAAATTATGCAGATTATCAACGAATTTTATGAGGATGGAGGTTTTGGTGTGGCAAACACTAAGCACAAAAAATTCCAAAACGAACATTAAAAAACCTGTTTAACCCAACCTGGTTAGCTTTCTGAGAAAAAATGGTTTGGAGAAAAGGCATTTTCCCCATTTAAATGGCATTCTTAATTTATCAGATTTCTTTTTTGAGTTATTTTTATTGATATAATTTCACTATTTTGTTACTTATTTTGTTGCTTAGAAATTTTATATTCTTTTTATTTATACCATTTTTTCAAAAAAACACCCATTTAAAAAAACGTTCTGATTTTCAATCCATATAATGTATATTTTCCATTTTCTAGAACATTGCCTCTGACATCAATGATTTCGGCCTAATTACTTTGTTGAATGGTATTTAGTTGTTTACAAAATTGTGGTCAAATTCCTTCTGGAAGGACTAAAACCACCCTTTTCCACGCTGAATCATGATTTTCAGACCAGTATCACCCATGGCAGACAGATTTTTGATGGCGGTAGCACAGGAATGTATGGAAGCTTGGCATTGTTTCAGTAAACTTGGAATAATATGGAAAAAAATATATGATAGTGTTCATTGGCCTTGCTTAGAATATGGATTTGAGGGAAATTTTGAGAGATTGGATTGCTTAGAATTCCGCCTCTAAAGCTAACCCCTTCATAGCCGATCTTAAGCCCAAATAAAAGATGATTAGTGTTAGAGTAAAAACTTCAACCCTTCATAAACATGAATCTTAAAGCTAATTTGTTGTTGTTGTTGGATTAAATATTGTGCCAATTCTGTCAAATGCAGGATACTAATCAATGACCACCTAAAGGTTTTTCTCAAGGTTAGTTGAGGATTAAGGTATGGAGATCCAAAGTCACCATTACTTTTTACCCTTGTTGTAGAGGTATTTAGCAAATAATGCTCCATTGCTGTAACAGGAAAATTGAAAGTTTCATGCCAAAAAGAGAAACAAGATATGCTCTATTTTTGCAGTATGATGATGATGCAATGGTTTACACTAAAGCCTCTCAAGAACAAGTGGTGCATCATTCTAGGTTTCTTTGAACTTATTGTGGGCTTGCAAGTCAATTTTCAAAAATCAACAATCTTCAGTGTCATATGTGATGACAACTATTTCTTGCATGGCCACACCTCTGGGTTGTAAAGTGGTTTCTTTTCCTTTCAGGTACTTATCTAGATGGAAAAGAACATTTCTATGGAAGTACAGTAAAGTGAGTTTATCATCAATTCTGTCAAATCTTCCAATCTACTACCTTTCAGAACTTCAAATCTCAATCAGTATAGTACACCAAGCAATTCACCTAGAAAGGAGCAAAAAAGGATTCTAACAGAGGCTACCAATTAGTGGCACGGGAAAAATATTAAAAGACCAAAGGAAAGAGGTGATCTAGGCCTAAGAGACATTCAACAATTCATTGGCTGTGGAGATTGGGAGGAGGAAGAGAATTTGGGAGATCTAGGGCAACATGCGATCATTAGAAAATGGTATGGGAGAAGTCTAAAGATTGGGCAAATCATCCTTGAACAACAGAGTATTTAGTGTGAAAAGTTATCCTAGAAGCTAGAGAGCGTATTTAGTGCAGTATTGTATCCATGGTAGGGGATGGTAAGTGGGGAAGGTTCTGGAAGGATGTTTGCTTAGGTTCCTTTCCTTTGATGTCATTTCCACGACTTTTTCAAATAACTGCATCTCCTTATATTAAGATTTCTGATTTTTGTTTTCCTACTGCAGCAAGGCATGTTTGGAATGTTCCTTCTTCAAGAAGTCTTTGTGACATGAAATTTTTGGATTTTGTTAACCTCACAAGACTGTTTTTGTAATGGTAGTAATTTTTGCATTTACCAGGATTCGAATCCTTATAGAAATTATGAGTATCACTATCCTCTACCATCTGAACCATTGCAGTTGGTTTAACCTCATGAAACTGTTGAACTCAGGTGTTCAGTAATCTTTTTCTAGACCAGCTTTTCACAGGTGGATATGGAAGACAGATGGTTCTTTCTCAGTGTCACTGGTTTCAAAGTTGTGCATGGTGTCAGGATATAGATCGATTGGCAGAGACAAACATGAAACTCTGGAACCGGACCAAAGTCTCTAAGATCCTGTTTTTGTCATGGCTCATATGACAAGAATAAGTTGTAACAGAATATGCTCTCCAAAGGCATAGCAGACATTTTGCTAGCAAATGATTTTGTTTTGTTCTGTTTCAGGGATTCTGGCATTTCTGTTTTTCACAAATCGACATGACCACTTGGTGAGAAAAATGGTTTGGGTCAAAATGGGCTTGTTTTCGATCACAGACTCCTAGTGTGAGTGGACTGCACCAATGAAACTTGACTAAACTAGAAGGATCATCTGGGTCATGGTCCAGCACACCCGTGGTGGACTGAATGGATAGGGAAGAATGCAAGGGCATTTATGACTGGACATGTATCTTACATTCCTTGGATAGATGATGCACCTTCTCTCCTTATTGAACAGTCTGGCCCTTACAACATGTGATGTGGATTTAGACTTGAATATGCAAACCTGACTTGATTTAGTTATTTGCCAATACTAGTCTTATTTAAACCCTTTCTCATTGCCTTTTTTTCCCTAATGTCTATAATAGCTGGTTATTTTGTATTCCTCCATTTCTGACTTTCCCTTTGTATCCTTGCCTATTTGCTCTGATAGGCATTATCTTCTACTTTTTTTTTGCATTTTTTTTAAATTTTGTCTTGCTATCACCGCTCAAAAAAAGTGGTCCAGGCCATCATTCAAAATGGTAATGCACTAAAATGCGTACTTCCACTAACCGAAATAACACGGATGGGAGATCTAAATTTGAGCATCCTACTGATCAATATTTTTTTCGCCTGAAATGACAAAATAATTTGGTTTCAACAAACAATTTGTTAATTCAAGAAGTAACTTCAATCTTTCAAGCCCAAATCAATTATCCATCGTAAACTAAATATAGATATGTGTTGCCAAAATTTCTCCAATGTGGCTTATTTTCAATTTTTTAAACATAACACCATCATGGAAATTTCAAAACAATAATATTTTTTACTATTTTTCCATTAACATGTGTCAATTTTCAGCTTTCCAGAGTCTGACAGGAAACCATCATTTAATACATTCAATATGGTAGAGTCCAAGAAAGCACTTGGAAAAGCAGAAATTCTGCTCCTCACAGCTTTCAATACATTAAATAATGCTTACTATGTTTTAAAAAATAATATCCTTTGCTTTAAATTCCGTATTTAGAGAAGCAGAATTTTGCTGCTTCTCTAGATTCTCTGATTCTCATCTTAGAAATTGTAGGAGAAAAATCGGCTCATTACAAAATGGATGCTAAATATCATCCTTCATTCTAAAGATCATTGAGCATGTAACCCAATGTGGATTTCAGTATTCACTACTTAAAATGTTTGTGCCTAAGTTCCAAACAACTTATATAAGGATATCCACAAACCAAACATTTTCCAAATGCCATTTACATAAACAATTTGAGTTTGTAATTATTGTTTTAGATATACACATAGACATGATCTAGAATTACCAAATTAATTGAGCAAAAGGACTGGTAATTATTCGGCAATGGGAACAAGGACCTCATCCATTTTCAAAAATTTCCAAACTAACCAACACCTAAGGACAACATAACAACCTCATTTTGCTTGATTAATTGTACACATGACATATATCAGTATACAACCAAGTTGTACCAATATCCCATATGGTACAGCTTTGCTTGCATTATATTCATCATAAAAAATTTAATTTGTTCTAATTCATAACTTCAACACTTGTATTTTGGTAGGACTTTGGACCAACTTCAATGGTATGTAATTATGTTGGCTCAAGAAAGACCAATCACAATTAACTTGTTTGGAAAAACATGATCCAATTCCCCAGATCTCTCTCATAAAATCAAATATAGTGATTTTTTAAAAATAGTCAAATATAGAGATTGTTATTTTTTTTATTCAAACATATGCCCATGAATTTAAAGGTAAGAGATTCAGTAATAACTGTGTCAATCAACTGCATGATATGAAGTGATCATAATAAGAATTTTAATAAAAAATAGTTGAAATACACCCCCATTGCTTAAGCCCTTACAGATTCCATATCTTACATAAAGGTTGTACTTCAACTGGGCTTGATAACAGATGACATGCCAATAATTAAGCAACCTAGAGTATTTAAAATATTTGCTTGTTCTTCTAACAAAAAGACACCATATATTACCCTAGTTGAAGCCTATGGATGTCTATTTCCTCTTTATTTTCACTCGTTTCCCTTGCAATCATGGTTGATTATGTGTAACATTAAGATGGACCGTGTGCTCTTCATTTTCAAATACTTCTTGATTTAACAAAATGCAACAATCTGGACAATATTCCTATTCACTTCAAATATGTTTAGACAAATGTAAATATTCCCTCTAGGTAAATGCAACAAAATGAACTCTCTTGATGTCAAACACTAAAAAGAAGACAGGTCGGTCCTTTTTTATAAGTGGTAATTGGAGCATCATGTTAGTTAACACTGAAGCCAATTTTATATGAAATATGAAATGATATTTCATATTGATAGGTTCACTACAGCAGTTTTTTCTACTTTATATGATTGCATATAGATTTACGCATTTCAAGAATAGTTAATCATTGATACATTCATAAGTTCAAGTACAATGGCAAAGCCACAGCATTTCTTCCCAAGCTTATAGTTATCTGGATACAAAATATAGGTTTGGCATTGTATCTTACTTGATTTACTGGAGAGCATTGATGTACAGAGGATTATGCTTCATATGACTGCAGTGAGAAGAATTCTTTATTTGGAGAAACTGTTATCATTTTTTATGCTGCACAGGTCCACGACAGGTAGCAGAATTTCAATTCCAATGTCTACTGTGGTAAGTTATGAACACGGATTTAGTTATGTGAATAAGTGTATGTATGTGTATCTGCTGCAAAGATAATCTGATTTATGGAATAATGGTCACTATCTCCTATATGGAAACTGAAAAATCATAAATGTCAAATTTTCATTATCTTTTATGTCCACTTCTGAGTTCTTAAATTCAAATATTAGTATTTTTTCTTTTAATGCTGCTGGTTTGATAAAAGCTGCATCATTGAAAATATTCAATGAAGCAACAGAAGTACAATCATCGCACAAGGCTAATGGATCATCAGAACATAACGAGAACGCATGGAGATCAACACAACTAACCCCCTTTTGGAAATCGATCCTAAGTGGCATCCCTGCAACAACAAATCCCTGAAGTGCCCTCAACGCAAGAACGGCATCCCCCTCCTTAATGTAGTTCACAAACGCATAGCTCCGTCCAGGGGTGAAAATTATGCTCTCTAGATCACCAAAGCGAAAGAACTGCTCGAAGAGCATGCCCTGAGTCACGTGAGGCGACAGATTCCCCACCCAGAGATGCCGTGATGGAGGAACATTACTCCTCCCATGACTAGAATAATCTATCTTCCCTTCCATCCTGGGCGAGTATTCCCGTCGGAACCTGCCCCTGCCCCTCCCCCCTCCACCACCACCCCCTCTCATCATCTGCAACAACGACGACGACAAGGAAAGTTACAATGAAGGAATGGTCCCGATTTTCGAAACAAATAACCAAAAAGCATGGGTCGGTACCAAGCACAATCGCAGAAACAGATGCAGTTAGCAAGAATATAGTCGCGGGCATGCATTTTCGACACAACGAGTAGTAGAGAGAGAGAAAACGCATTTTTTGGGAGGAAGAAACGCAAAGGCGCATTCGAAACATAGAAGAAAACGGGGGAAAGAGAAACTATCGCACGAGTACAAACGGAAGAAGGAAGGGGTCGAGGAGAGGAAGAAGGAGGGGGAGGAGGAACCTTCGCTGTGATCCCTTGAAGCGCAGGTGACGTCGAACCGAAACTAGGGTTTTTCCGATTTCGGTGGAAGATAAGCGGACAAGGTCAAATTTTTTTTTTTAAAAAAAAAAAGCGGACCATAGTCAAAATTAAACTCGTCAAAAAAAACCAATATCAAAATTAAAAAAAGTTCTAATACCATCTTTCAAAAAATACATATTGTATTATTGTGTAATTAAATAATTTTTATCATGATTACATTTTTGTTTAAATTTAAATCTATTATTTTTGTGTTTATGTTAAAGTTATAAATTTGACAAGTCAGTCGTATGACAACTTTTTTCTAATAATAGTTGTGATTTCCGGAAGTTTGTGTTTTTTAGAAATAAGTAAAAAAGAAAATTTTAAAAAACATTTAACGTTAAAATGTTAAAAATTTAAAATATATTTTTTAAAAAAAAATTAAATATAAATTTTCTTATATTATCGTAAAGTACGTAAATAGTCTAATAAAATTTTTTATTTTTAGATTTTTAAAATTTCTACGATGAAAAAATTTTCAAAATTTTTTTTTTAGAAACACAAATCCCCCCTTAATCTGAAATTGAATCCAAAATTTCATCTTGAAAGAATAACCAAATACATATCTTATTGTTAATTAACTTAGCACATTTTTGTTTCAATGTGTAAAAAAGTCCAAGGGACGTAATAATGTTTTTATGTTACATGTTAATATTTTGGATGTATGTTTTGATTAGGACATCCATGTGGGAACCTCCTTTTCCTTCGTAAATTCATAAAATGATAAAAGCAACCATAAGATTTTGTCATTAGATAACTGTAAATTATTATAAATTTTTTACTTAAATTAAAAATATTGAACCTCAATCTAAACATGTTAAATTCACAAATTTCTGTTAAATTTTGATCATTGATTTTTGAATAACAAATGGAAGATATATAGCCCCATTTGAGTTGAAAATTTTGATCGTAATTTAGATTAACTAATTATGCAATTTGATCTTAATTAGTTTAAAATACAATGATGATAAATAATAAATGTTTATGACAGAAAAAAATTGTGCAGCACCTACAAAACAGTTTTCTGAATTTATATGGTCATATAAATATGTATATTACATAGAAATGTCAAATATTTAAATCCCAACACAAGTAAATAACATTCGTAATGAAAGGTTAAGTATTTGTCTTTGCTAAAAGGTTTGAAATTTTTTTGAGGTAAAAATAAGTGAAAATTGTGGACATTCTTCACTCCTCTCTAAAAAAGTTTCTTTTTTAATCATTCAATGTACCGAGAAAAAAATAAAATAAGAAAGAAAAAGAGAAAATAA
>JAMKPZ010003693.1:0-31720 GCA_024699675.1 Amphibolis antarctica | reverse complement strand
ACGTGAAATTAAACACAACGACACATGGAAAATAATCGATTGAAAAGCGAGGGTTTTAAAATATTTAATGAAAATAACTTTTAAAAATAATCAGTTAAAATCAAATTATCTTTAAAAAATTTCACCCTAATATTTAAGATAAAAAAAGTCCACAAACATCTTTCAAATTTAATCACTGTATTCGTAATTAATGAAAAATTAATTATACATACGTGAATGAATTTTTTCTGTTAAAGAAGACTGTTTTTAAATTTCACCTGTTGAGAGAGAGTGTTTTGAAATTTCACCTGCTGATGAGAGAGAGTATTTTTAAATTTCACCTGCGGTATGAGAGAGAGTGTTTTTAAATTTCACGTGCATGAGAAAGAGTATTTTTAAGTTTTTCAATTTCAATCGTTGATCTTACGATCGACGGACGCATACAGAAGTCACTTCTGTAGGCGCCTACAGAACTCATGCCCTCATAATTAAATATATTAGGTGCCCCCAAATATATTGGAGAAATTATATATATTTTAGTTTTCAAGTATATGGGAAAAAGTCCTTTAGTAGGTATGGTGAAAATGATAGTTTCTGGGTAATCTAAAATATGTGCAGGATAAATTTTATATGAAAGCTGCTCTATATTCTAAATAGATCGAAAATTCGAACTTCACGTATGTATATACATATGTATATATATATCCAAACACATAAAAATATCTACCTGTTATCAATTGATTTTAATATGAAGTTTCTAATTAACAAAAAACAGTAACAGAAGTCGCAGTTTCAAAAATATAATTCTCTCATCTGGTTTGCAACTGTTTAAGCGTTAGGGGTCTCCATGCATGTTAATTAGCGGTATCTGCAATCAAGGATCTCCATGAGAATGACCTGCAATACATATACAATTGATAGTCATCGGATGAGCCACACAAACCTTTGATTAATTAATTAAAGGGAACCATACCAATTAATATATACATATATATATATAGACGGAGAGGTGGGAGTAGCATTTTTGCTGGAGAGGGATTAATTATATTCATTTGTAAGAGATATTGTGTTTGTTTAGTACAAAATTTACAGTAAACTATTGTGGATGTGTATAATAAAGAAACTGTAAACAAATAAGGTCTACGTAATAGAATATCACTTTAGTGGTAGTAACTGATCTCACCTAACCATATATATATGCAGTCATTAATGTTAGAACCTGATCTATGCACTCTCTGGATCCATTGCTGCTTTCTTGAACCTGATCGAACGAGCCAACTTGGTGACTAGATAGCTAGGGCAATGTGCAGGAGTGAAATTTAAGACTTGGGTTTTGCCATGAGGATGACGATGGATGATGCCCTCAGCTTTCCCATCCGGAATGGCACTGAATGCTCCCAACGATATGCATTTACTGCGCATTAACGTCACCAACACTTTGGTCCCATCCATGTTATCATTTAAAGTGGACTTTTTCACCAACACTAGCTAGTTTTTTTTTTAAATTTTTTTGAAGATTCTTCTTCACCAACACTAGTAGTTCTAATTGATTTTTCTGTGTTTCGATCTCTCTCTGAAAGAAGAGAATCTACAGCAATCCAACTGTAATCGTAGATGATGTAATAACCATATATTAAAGTGAAAATTTAGTGGTTGAGATCGAGTTTTTTATTAAAAATTATAGTTTCAAGCTAGTTCAAAACTCCGATCCACTAATTATCTGTAAATGATGTAATCAATTAATTGTGATGGTTTAATTAACTAAAGATTACAATTTTTATAAGTTTTATTAGTTAAAGTTCGAATATTTACAAATGCAAAACTGACCATATTCTGCTTTGTACTATAATTAAGATTGTAAGATCTTTGAATAAAGAAAATCTTAATCTTGCCAGTTGATGGTAGGTATATCATATCGATTAGTCGATCTCCTCTTAATCACTTAATTAATAACATCCTTAATGAAAGAAGGTCTTGAGTTCATAAGAAAAATTTCCAATACCAAAAAGAAAAAATTTACACTCTTGGATATGCAACATGCAATTACAATATCAAAACCAAGCTTTAGCGGCACATCTGACTCTTTTCACATGAAGAAGCACATGTAGAAACCCTAAGTTTACCATCTCTGAAAAGAACAAAAGGGAACGGGTATTATATATATATATATAAATTATTTATATATACACATGTATATGTATAATTCATTGCGTCTTAACTACATCTAGTTGGGGATGGACCAGACCAGTGAAAACCCCAACTAAGAGCCATTACTCCATATTCAATATGGCCATCTACCACTATGCCCTCATGTGGCATGGAGCTCCACTAATTCTGTAATTAATTCCTATGTTTTTTATGATATATGGTAAATGGGTTCTAACCTATAGTTCTTCTTTACCGATAATGCATGGTAATTAGTTGTTTAAACAAATTAAGTATAAACCAAAAGACAACAGAACATTATAACCTTATACATGTATATAGCTAGCTAGGGTAGCAGAAGCCATCACTCAATGCGAATTGGTTGTGAATTAATTAATCAGCCAGGTTTTCACTTCATTCTTCTTCTCTTTTTTTCTCTAGCCAGAGTAGAGCACTTAACTATACCAATCTCTACAATATTATTGTTGACATATATATATGTGTGTGTTCTTTGATATAGAAGTAAGAAGTTCTTTGATCTTAATTGGAAAAAGGCAAGAGAATTAATTAGCTAGCCATGGAATTGAAGGAGCTGTTGCCATGTAATTAATGAACAAAAGCATATCGATCATCAGATGATTGTAACGCTTCGATCGAAATGGATCACACATGCATGCATATACATATATATATATATATATCAGCATATTTGGAAAGGGATTGATTTATTCCCCAATTTTTTTGGATTAATGCTGCATGCATGACGTTGTTGCTTAATTGCTTGTTTAATTTCTCTGGTACCGCTGGCTAGCTGCTGTTACATCTAGCGCTAGGGGACACCATCTTTGGATCCTAAGATTGTGATAATGTTGCATTATGCATGCATGGCTAGCTCATTAAATTACAATCCTTGATGGAGACCACCATATTAATTAATTAATTAATTAATACTAAACAATATTATAATACCTGCTGCCTTTTTTCAGATTGCTGGTATTTTAATTAGTTTGTTCAGATTTGAATTTATAAGATCGATCACTGGTTTCTTGTTGGTATTTTTAGATTAAAAAAAAAACAACCGACTGCACTGCATTAATTGGTTGGTTACTACGTATACAAGCAGCTTTTAAAAAGGAATATTTATATTAATGATATATTTGTGGTGTGTGTGTGTGTATACCAGATCCCAGAAATAATTAAAACACAAGAACATGCATGCTATTCCTTTTCTGTGCAACAAAAAAAATCAGTAGCTCCATACATTAATAATGATACTAATATTATCATAGATTATAGATTCCACTTACAACTAAGTTTTTATTTATTTTTGGACATAATTAAACATAGCTTGTGGTGTATGATTTGACAAGAGCACACCACATACTTGCTTCGATCTTCTTCTTCTTCTTCTTCTTCTTCTTCTTCTTCTTCTTCTTCTTCTTCTTCTTCTTCTTCTTCTTCTTCTTCTTCTTCTTCTTCTTCTTCTTCTTCTTCTTCTTCTTCTTCTTGCAGCCTAGCAAGCTTTGATCGCAATATATAAAATTATCAGTATGATATGTGACCACCACACACGTACACATATACCCCCACAATAGTTACATAGATAGATATATATATGCATCCGAAATTATAAGAGGCAGCAGAACTGATCAGACTTGTTCGATCTGATTGTTTAACTACTGGCCGGAAGAAGCACCGGCCAGTACACTAGACTGCAAATCCCATCTGATCCCCATCTGTGACGCCGTGGAGCGTTGGGGTTGTGCAGTTCCTGTTCAAGAGCTCTTCTATCATCTGCAACGCGATCTTGTCCTCCTCGTCCATCCCCGGACGTTCCTCGGTCGTCATGGATGAGTGGCCCGTCGAGCTCGCCGTCTCCGGCGAGGATCCTGCAGTTAGAGCGATCGACGAACGATCGAACACGTACTTGATTATTATGTAATTCCAATTAATTATTTGAAGCAAAGTGGGCATTATATATATATATATATACACACACACATACTAATTAACAAGCAATTAATAGCAGATAAGGAGATAAATCAAAGAATGTGGAGAAATTAACAGACCTGCTGCAACGGAGGCGAGCTCAAGTTGGTCGGACGACGACGACTTGCCCAGCTCGACCTTCATGACCCAGCTGGAGTCAGACTTGGCACCGGCGCGCTTCTGCCAGACACCGATGTGTGACTTCTCGGTGTCGAGGCGGAGACAGGTCAAGGACGGGGAGGGCGTCTTGCAGCAGCGCCGGAGCTTCTGGCTTAGAATCTCCGACAGGCTGCCCTTGGGTGGAGCCAGTGGATTGGCGGCTACGTCGCCCTCCTTTGCCACGGACACCGGGAAGTTGGTCTTGGCGTTGCGGCCTGACATGAGCACCGCCGCCTCATCGTAAGCCCGCGCCGCTTCCTCGGCCGTCTCGAACGTGCCCAGCCACACCCTCCTCTTGCTGGGAAGACATCATCATCATCATCATCAACGACGACGACACAACAAACCACTCAACAAGCAGTAATTAAGATGAGTAAGTAAGCGGAGAAATGCAAGCAAGCACGGAGTAGTCGGGCATTAATGTCGATCTGGTGTGTGAAATGGCAGGAGGAGGAGGAAGAGGAGGAGGGCATGTGCGCGCTTACAGCAGAGGGTGCCTTATCTCAGAGACCCAAGAGCCCCAGTGTCGTTGCCTGACTCCCCTGAACTTCTTTGTCTGACCCATGTTGTGAGGTAACTGATGCTGCAGAAGAGAGAGAAAGAGATAGACAGTGGTAGTAAAGATGTTTCAGAGAGCTTCAGTCAATGCGCGCTGCAGTATCGATCATTAGCAGCACAGCTTCTCACTCCAGGAGCGACGAGCAAACGTTGCAGAGGTTGCAGGTGGTGTTGTCGGCGAGTTGTGGCCCTTTTAAACCAGAGTGATGGAAATAAATTCGAGAGATCCACTAAAGGGGAGGGAGGAGATCGAAGTGAAAACAACAGCATTCGTGAACATAGCTACCCAAGGTTCGATCAACACTGCAAACATGATACTGTAAACCTTTCTCTTTAATTCTATTGTACGTCATGAGAGCTGTGGCCTTTTTTCCGAATTTTTTTTAAGTGTTTGTATTTTTAGAATCAGGAAGAAATAATAAACAATGATAAAAAATTTAATTATTATTTTTTTACAAATTTACGTAATTTCTTATTAATTCTAAAAGCATAAAGTATATTTGTTAATATAATTTTAATTTTAACTTTTATTTTGTATAGATTTTCATGTATCATTATTATAATATAAATTAATTTTTATATATACCTAAATTTTTACATCATATTTTACTATATAACTCTAACATTATTTACGAAATTATTTTTAACTTCAACTTTTTATAGTTATTAAAGTTAAGATTCCATTAACAAACAAGACTTAAGATCTTGAGTTTTAATCTTCACTCAAACACAAACTTATGAATTTATAACTGTGTTTTCCAATCTTGATACTCCTAAAACAAACTTGTGTATATGAACCATTAAAGTAATTAATATTCTAATGAATAATTGAGAGATTCTTTTTAAAACTTATGATCTTTTTTTTTTATGATCTGAAATTTAAAAACCTATCTGTGTTTTAATGCTGCTATATATTAAATATTATACGAACATCACTTTATTCGATCGATTCGTATATGGTATATCTTTAATCAGAATCTACAATAAATATTGTCCGTATCAATTTAGTGAATTCACATGCAGACATCGATCAAATTATCAATATTGGAAAAAAAAAAAAAAAACTCTTTTTAGATATACATGATCTACCCAATCGATCAATGCAATCCTTCGCAAGCACACGGTTGTGTTTGTTTATAATTTTAACTTTAACTCTAATTATTGTATTATAATTATAATTAATTAGAATTGTTATTAATTAAAATTGGAGTTGTATTTTTTTGAAATTTTTTGTAAGTTAATTTTGATTAGTGTTAGTCATCTGTATTATAAAATGTAGTGCTTTTTTTCAACATTATAGCATCTTTAATCACAAATATTGTACATCGTTGAAATTCTTCTTCTCGAACAAACATGGTGTTAACCTACATTGATTGACATATTGACTGGTCGCCAATTAACAAGTTAATAAGAAAAGACTCATAAATGTTATAAGAATTTCATTCACTGCACTGTTTTCAAGACTATCTATATTATCTAACAACTTTGGGAAAAATTAAAACCGTCTACTTTTACATCAAGCAAAGCAAATTAAAGTAGATTTATGTCTTTGGAGAAGTGTGGAATGTGGTAAGGTCGGGAGTACATATACACCTGTACGGTGGTGAGATAAAATTTCATCATTTTATATAATTTCTTATTAATTCTAAATATACAAGTCTTTTATACGCCTCAAAGGCCCTTCCCCCACATTCAAATGGATAAACTGTAAACTACATATTGAATATATACATCTAGCTAGTTACTAAAGTGTCGTACGAAGCGTAGGAAAATGTTAGCAGTTGGATCCCATTTTGTACTACCTAGAAAATATGATTTCTAAGATATCTTATATGCTTAATAAATGGAATCCAGTGGTTGAAAACTTACAATCCGTGGTATGGTTAAATTCATTCATCATTTTTCTTTCTACGGGAAAAAGAAAGCATGAAGAAAAGATTGCAGTTAAGAAAAATCACTAGAGAATGACTCTTTAATTAGATTTTAAAGAAATAGAAAATAATTTAAAATTAGATATTACTAAAGAAGTAACATTAATAGTGTCACTAGAGAATTAACTTATATATATTTATATATTCAATTAATGAACTATTTTCTCAAAATATTTATAGAAGTATAATTAAATAATTAATAAATCAAAAATTTATGATAATGATGTTTGTACTTTCGAAAATAATAAAAAATTTAACTATTACTTTCGAAAAGACAAATACCACCTAAATATTAAATTTAAGAATGTGCCAAAAATTAAATGACCATACAAGTCATATATAAAATTATAATACGAAAATTACTAGCCTATATTGAACAATTATGTATTAAGAAACAAATGATTAATGATTATTCAGAATTATGATTAATAAGAGTCAATGAATCACATGGGTCAGATTAATGATTTGTATAATTAATTAATGATTATTAAAACAAAAGCTTATTCGCAATAATGTATTAAGGGTCAACGAATCACGAATTCAAAAATCACCAAACCATCTTCGTTTCGTATATATATATATATGATAATTCATCTCTACTTAAATATTAATTTAGATCATTAATTAGCAAATTATCATAAGCAAACAACTTCATATATGGCTCAAAAGTTGAGTCTGCGAAAATGCAACTTGTCTGGATCAATTTCTCCACATCAATGGAAAACCTACAAAATAAAACATAATGTGTTAATTTTTTTTAGAATTTGTTCGTTGAAAAGTCGAGAAAAAAAAACGAAAAGTTTGAACAAAAATGGAAACAGATAAGACAGGAAAGTCAGGAAAAATATGGCTGGAAAACCTACAAAATAAAACATAATGTGTGTTAATTTTTTTTAGAATTTGTTCGTTGAAAAGTCGAGAAAAAAAACGAAAAGTTTGAACAAAAATGGAAACAGATAAGACAGGAAAGTCAGGAAAAATATGGAGTTTATACACACCACAAAAGTCCCAAAAGTTAAAAAATTAAAGATTTTTTCTGAAAATATAAAAATTATATATTACTTAATATTAATGTACAATACATGAAAATCATTGGAATGAGTACATTAATATTGATGTCATGCAAATAATTTGAAACACAGTAAGTATTTTAATAAGTACATTTAACAATCACAAAAAATACATGAGTACAATATTCTAAGTGAAATTTCTTCTATTTTACATCTACATTGCAATATCATCACACATTTTTTTAATTATTTCTTTTCTTCGTTCTTTAAGTCATTTCAACTATAGTACTTACGTCTTCGTGATATTTTCGAGAATCAATAGTATTGCTGATTCATCTTCGATCAACCACGCATGTGTGATTTTGATTTTCATTCGATGATTTTTTAAAGAATAAGTCACATGAAATTAGTACAAGCATATGCTTGCCGTAGGTATTAAAGTTAGGAGTGGTATTATAACTAAAATAAATTTGTGAAAGAACAATTCAATAACTAAAAATCACAAGTGTTATTTATTCGAAGAAGCAGTAAATTATAAAGATTTTCAATTTTGTCATTTTTAAGTATTTGTTAGTTTTTTTAATACATAAATTCAACGTTATCCTCGTAAAAGTCATCAATATACGTATAAAGAGTATTTTGTATCGTTAATTTTATAGTTTTGCGTGATATTTATATATTTCTTAAATTACTACGTTTTAAAATTATGTATTATTCTAAAACTATTTAAGTTGATAATTACCTGGTTGTTGACGTTATTGGAAAAAATAGTCTCATATCGAAATTGATGAGTGAACTTAAAATTTTTATATCACTTGTGAGTCATTTTTCACTAGTCAATTGATTTTAATAAGGTTAAATCCACATGGTATCAGAGATAGTCCATGTACGCTACACGTAAGATGTTATGTACAGTATTTCAATAAAATGCTCACAAGCGTAATGACGTATTAGGAAAAATAGTCTTACATCGAAATCGATGAATAGAATTGAGATCTTTATATCACTTGTGAGTCATTTTTCACTAGTCAATTAATTTTAGTAAGGTTAAATCCACATACATATGTACGAATGTGCTAACATACAGTTAAAGATTTGATTTTTGGATTATTCCAATTTGTTAGGAAAATTCTTCGTAATTTTGACATGAAAAACTAAGTAATTTAATGTTGCATATGTGCTTATATTCAGGATATTATTTACACTTTTATAAATGTTTTGGATTTTTAAAAGTTTGATAATTTACTTTTACATATAAAAGGTTATCTACAAACGTTATCTTAAAGCTAAAATTGAATAATTAAAAATTAATATTATTACTGAAATAATTGAAATTCAGAATATCCGGACTTTTTGCCTCTGTACGTTCGTGTTATTCCAATATTAATTGAAACAATTAATATTAACCGTAGTTTTTAAAAACTGGGGATGTAATCATGTATTAATTTTTTGTAAATTCTTACATTTCATCCTTATTTTATAAATTCTTATATACAAATTTTTATCTTATAATTTATCATACAACTCTAATTTATTTATTTTATTACCTTTAACTTAACTCTTCGTAACGATTGAAATTAGACTTTAAAATTATACGAATAAAAAGTATAAAAATAAAAATATTTAAGTAGATAAAATAAATGCGTATATCCAAACTTCGAATTTCGGAAGTGTAAACATTCGAAGTCCAAAAGCCGAAACAAAATATTTGAATAAAAATAAAAATAAAGAGTAACTAAAAATCATAACTATAGTAACAAATTTGTCTGTTACTCTTTAGTAGAATTATTCTTTCAAAAATTTGCTACAATACCACTCTTAACTTTAACAATATTAGATTGTTTTCAAATCGATAGTAACAAATTTGTCCGTCACTATAGAACATATTTACTATAGTGATTTTTTTTAACCATTCAAACAAATGCTTCCTATAATTACCACCTGATATAATTGCTTTATATGAAAAAATTATTTTATTTGACAATAACAAGAGCCTCATGTCTCTCGTTGTAATGCTTCACTGTAGTGATAGTTACTTCAAAATTAAAAGTTCTGTTGAGGAAATAGTCTTATATTAAAAATGATAAGTAAAATTAAGATTTTTATATCACTTATAAATATTTTTATATTAATTAATTAATTTTAATAAAATAAAATTTATATAATATCAAAATTAATTCACATAAATTAAGAACTATGTCACTTATAAATCTTTTCTCACGTATAAAAATACTTCCGGTGGAATTGAATTTTTATTTGCCATGGACTACAGCCCGATTTACCTTGCCTTGTGGATCCCAGAACCCAATGAAAATCCAGAGAGTAGAGAAAAGGTAGAATATTTTAGTAAAAAAAGGATAAGAATGTGTTTGAGAATATGATGTTTTAATTTTGTATATTTGAAAGTTTTATTGTTGTTAAAATTTATCATAAATCACGAGACAAAAATTTATAAAATAATAATAATACGTAAATTTTTGTATAAAATTAGAGTCGTTGAAAGTTCATTGAATAGATGCAAATGTTGAGGCCTTTTGTGAAAAAAGGACATGTCATCCCTTTTGTCATAATGTTAGCTACTTAGTCCTCCGATCTACAATAGCTAAGTTCCACTTCATTCTTCTATACCTGCTCACAAAGAAAGTGAAACATTGTCTCAATATACTTCGTTCTGTCATGTGTGATTGGATTCTTGGCGAGATTAATTGTAGATATATTATCAACAAAAATCTTCAATGGTTCAATCATAGAAATACCAAACTCTTCCAATAAATGTCTGATCCAAATAGCTTGACAAGTTCTAGTTGCAGCTGCTATATACTCTACTTCACAGGTGGACAAGGCAACTACTTAATGTTTTTTAGACATCCAAGAAAAGGTTGTTCCAAAACTAAAAACATAACCAGATGTACTCCTTCGATCATCCACATCTCCTCCCCAATCACTATTTGTATAGCTAACTAAATCAGTAGGATTCTCAATTGCATAATACAAACCAAAATCTTGTGTCTCCTTTAAGTATCTCATAATCCTTTTAGCTACCTGCAAATGTGCCTTTTGTGGACACTCAACAAATTTGCTAATTAAACCAATGTCATACATAATATCAGGATGAGTATATGTTAAGTACCTTAATGTACCCACCAGTTGTTTAAAAAAAGTAGGACCTACCAACGACCCTTCTTCTAGCTTGGACAACTTTGTTCCAACTTCTATTGGCGTATTGCAAGGATTACACTCCCCCATTTTAAATTTCTTTAATATAGCTTTCCTGGCAAATAAAAATGTCATCACACTTCTATTTAACTTCTAATCTAAGGAAGTAAGAAAGTTCTCCAAGATCTGACATTTCAAATCTTTGAATCATCATTTGCTTGAAGTCTACATTCCATGCTCTTTGAATCATCATACAACCCAACAAGCAAAATTCTATCATTCAATATCTTCACATAAACTGCATTATTTGCCATACATCTTCTGAAGCCATTCCAAATAAAAAAAGAATCTATATACTCATTCCATGTTCGAGGTGCCTATTTAAGCCTATATAGTGCTTTCTTCAATAGAAATACTTCATCTTCATGCCCAACTTTAATAAATCCGAGGGGTTGCTTGACATATACCCTTTCCTTAAGAGGGCCATTTTGGAAAGCCAATTTCACATCCATGTAAAAGAGTTTCCACTTACTTTGAGCTACTATTGCAAAGATCAGTCTAATGGATTCTATGCCAACCACAGGTGCAAACACTTCTTCATAATCTCTCCCATACTCTAGTTCAAACCCCTTTGCTACCAACCTCACCTTGTGTCTATCAATTGCTTCGTCAGGTTTTCTTTTCAACTTGAAAACACATTTGACATCTAAGGCCTTGTGGTTAGGTGGTAAACTTGTAAGCTCCCAAGTGTGATTCCTTTCTATGGCTAACAACTCATCTTCCATAGCAATTACCCAATTTTCATCTTTTAGCACCTCCACAATCGATGTAGGTTCTACCTTAGCATACAGTGCGGAATGCAATGATGTGTCTTCATCACTTGTGGCACACCTAACCATCACTTCATAATCTCTCAACGCCAATAGCAATTGACATTGTTTTTGTGGACAAGTAATAACACTATCAGTTATCCAACCTCGATCAATTGATGCAGATGGCTCAATCTATGCTGGTTGATCAAAGTTTGTATTTTCTTCCACCAACCTAGTTTCATTTGTTACAACATCCTCAAATGGATCACTAAAAACAAACTTTTGGGTATTTGCAGTTACATCAGCTAAATCCTTCCACTTCCATGACTCATTTTCATCAAATAGAACATCCCTACTAAGCACAATCTTTTCTGTTGCAAGATTAAATAATTTATAACCACCACATATATAGCTAACAAGTACACACTTTTCACCTCTATCATCAAGTTTCATTCTTTTTTGTGAAGGTACATGAACATATGCAGTTAAATCAAATATTCTCAAATATTTAACATTTGGCTTATAACCACTCCATGCCTCAACAGGAGTTAAACCATGTAGTGCAGTTGTGGAAGATTTATTTATTAAATAAACCAAACAAGCAACAACTTCACCTCAAAATGAAGAGGGCATACTTTTGGTTTTTAACATACTTCTCACCATGTTCATAATCATATATATGATTCTTCCGCTCAGGTATACCATTATATTGAGGAGTATATAGAATAGTAACATACATCATGTCGAATTCCTGCCTCCCTACAATAATCTTTAAAGGCATTAGAAATATACTCACCACCACCATTTGATCTTAGTGTTTTCAGCTGATAACCACTTTGGTTTTCAACTAACATCTTAAACTCCTTGAAGCAATTGAGTACTTCAGATTTTTGCTGCAAAAGATACACCCAAGTCTTCCTTGAAAAATCATCGATAAAGGTAAAAAAATACCTATTACCTTCATGTGAAACAACATTCATTGGCCCACACACATTCGAGTGAACCAATTCTAGAGGTTGAGTCGCCCTTTGATTCCTTCCTGCTATGAATGATAGTTGACTTTGTTTACTCAAAGTACAACATTTATACAACTGATTTGGATGTTGAATCGATGGCAAGTCATACACCATCTGTCCTTGAGAGAGAAGTTTTAAATCATGAAAATTTAGGTGCCCATACCTCAAGTGCCACATCCAAGATGCATCATCAATAATTGTACTAAAGCAAACATATATATCGTGTGTAATGTCCACTTGAAATATACGATTCTTCATTTGCAAAGCACTCAACAGCGGTTTGCCACCTTTGTCTAAAATAATTAAGTATCAACATATTGAAGACCATAGCCTTTCTTTAATAACTGTCTTAAGCTTAATAAATTAGTTTTCATCGTTGGCACATATTGGACATCTAAAATATATTTGTGATCTTCAGCCTTCATTTTGAGCAAAATTCTCCCCATACCACATGCATCTATATATAACTATCATCAACAAAATTCACTTTACTCTTCACAGTTTCATCAAGATCAGTAAACAAATTTTTATCACGACACATATGATTACTACAACTAAAATCCAATTGCCATATATGACTCTTGGATTCCCCTTGATGGATGGTGGCCACTAGAAGAGCATAACTCGCCTCTACCTTAGAATCGTCTTGTGTTTTGTCATTAGGCTATTCATTAGATTTATTCCAACATTCACAAGAGTAATGCCCATATTTGTGATAATTATAGCATTCTACATTTGCTCTACTTCTACCTCTTCCTCTACCTCGACCAGCGACTACAATGGCCACTGCCTTCCTACCTATTATCTTTGTATCGGGTATTTCCAGAACTCCCTTGTTGTCCACCACGACATTTACCACCATATCTTCCTCTGCCACGGTCTTTACCACGACCTCAGCCTTCAACACCACCACCATCATTTTGGTGTCCTTTTCCTTTATCATCCTTGAGGGTTACTTGAGCTTGAAATGCTTGTTCTACAAACTTTACAACTTGCTTTTCATTTAAACATTGTTTATGAGCTTGAAGCATACCTGTCAGGACATTGTCAGACATTTCTGCCAAATCATGCACTTCCTCAATCACCACCACTATGTGCTCAAATCGAGAGATAAGGGTATGTAGAATTTTCTCCACCTTCTGACCCTCGAGTACTTCTTTGCTATAGATCTTCATTTGGTTGGTTAGTGTGAGCAACCGACTCACATATGCAGCCACCATCTCCGACGCTTTCATTTGCAATAACTCATATTGATGGCGAAGAATTTGCAAGTGTACCTTCTTCACCTTATCAGTACCTCGAAATGATGTCGCCAACACATCCCAAGCATGCTTTGACGATGTAGCTTCAGGAATTTTCTCAAACGTCTCATCGTTCTTCTCTTGGTGAATGAAATATAATGCTTTCTTGTCATGTTTCTTTATCTCCTGATGTTGATTCTTTTGTGCTTCTGTAGCATTTGCATCCAACAGTGAAACACCCTTTTCGACGATCTTCAATAGCTCATGATAATCAAACAACACTCTCATTTAACTATTCCATCGAAAACTTGTACTACATTGTTCATTATGACAAGACTCTCTCTCCTCCGATACAACCTGCTTTGATCCTTGACGAAAACTTAAGGTAAGAAAAAAAGAATAATTATGGACAAGGAAAAATTAATCATCTATTTTTTATCTATATTTTAATCTAACACATACAATTATATATATAACACCACACACACAAATCCAAATAACCATTGACTACTTTTCCCGATAAACGAACACCACACGTTAAAACCACTTCCATACTACACACGTTTTCCCACTCACACCACCAATAAATTACATTCACAATCGACACCTCTGTGACGTTCACACCCAACTATTTTCTCTTCGACCTTGGCCGACCAGAGCAGGGCACCCAGCAGCAGGCCCCCATGGCTCACTTCTTGCTCCACGGCAACCTCCACGCCACCATCTACGAGGCCGACTCCATCTCCTTCCCGGCTTCAGCCGGTGTCCCCAGGCTCTTCCACAAGGTGTGTATGGTTTTCTTTTCCATCATGGTCAACGTTTCTAGCCTTTTTCTCTGAGAAAGGTATGGCTGCAAGATATCTTGGTCGTGAGTTTTCATTCTATTTCTTCTTTTTTTTCTGTTGGGCATGCGTAATTTTCCAACTAGTGATGGAAAAGGAAGTGTTGAGGGTGCCTTTTGTTGATTTTAGGTCCACTGATCGTGTGTGTTTTGTGTAGTTTTTTTTTTTTGTTGGCTTGATCTTTACGGTATCATTGAGCTTATGGTATCACTCTAATCAGGATGGCCTCTAGATCTGAGCCTACATTTCATTATACCTCCTCCATTGGACGTATGAACGAGAAAATTTGATCGTATTGTTAATTTATTGTCACGATCATGATGTGATTTTATTTATTTGCTGCCTGTTCCTTCAATTGTTATATGCAGTTTGATACCAAATGGGATTCTTGCTTTTCGATATGCATCATATGTCATGATGTTTATTTCTATTCCGATTTGAATCAAAAAATGTCTGATATATTTATCAGCAGTGTTGGTTGTGGAATTACTTCTCTTCATTAAGGGATCATCATCATTCGATGCTCAACAGGCTACCACATTTTCATTCATTTAATCTTTTTTTGGCATCTGATCAACAGCTTCTTGGAGGTATCCAGGGTGCTGTTGGCATTGAAAAAGGACCCACCAAAATTTATGCAACAATTGACCTAGAGAAGGCTAGAGTTGGTCGGACAAGGATGATCAATGAACCTGTCAATCCTCGTTGGTATGAATATTTTCATATATACTGTGCACATTTTGCTGCGAATGTTATCTTTACTGTCAAATTTGACAACACAATTGGTGCAATACTTGTTGGAAGAGCCTACTTGCCTGTTAAAGAAATCTTGTATGGTGAGGAAGTAGACAGGTGGCTTGAGATATGTGATGAAAGCCGCAATCCTGTTAGCGGAGGTGCTAGGATCCATGTGAGACTTCAATTTTTTGATATTTCAAAGGAACGGAATATTGGAAGGGGAATACGGAGCGCAAAATTTCCTGGTGTGCCACATACTTTTTTCCCTCAAAGACAGGGTTGCAACGTAACATTGTATCAGGATGCCCATGTTCCAGACAACTTCTTTCCTAAAATTCCCCTTGGTAATGGAAAATTTTATCAACCACACAGATGTTGGGAGGATATATTTGACGCGATCTGTAATGCTCAGCATTTGATATATATTACTGGTTGGTCAGTATACACAGAAATCACTTTGATAAGAGACCCAAAAAGGAATAAACCAGGTGGAGATGTGACCCTTGGAGAACTTCTCAAAAGGAAGGCTAATGAAGGTGTTCGAGTTCTCATGCTTGTATGGGATGATAGAACTTCTGTAGGTCTTCTCAAGAAGGATGGATTGATGGCTACTCATGATGAAGAAACTGCAAATTACTTTCACGGTACCAATGTTAATTGTGTTTTGTGTCCTCGAAATCCTGACAATGCTGGGAGCATTGTTCAAAATATACAAATTTCTACAATGTTTACACATCATCAAAAAATTGTTGTGGTAGATAGTGAAATGCCAAGTAGAGGTTCACAAAAGAGAAGGATAGTGAGTTTTATTGGTGGTCTTGACCTATGTGATGGAAGATATGATACTCAATTCCACTCTTTGTTCAGGACCTTAGACGGTGCACACCATGATGATTTTCATCAGCCAAATTTTCTTACTGCTTCTATCATCAAGGGTGGGCCAAGAGAGCCTTGGCATGATGTTCATTGCAGGCTTGAGGGACCCATAGCTTGGGATGTTCTATACAACTTTGAGCAGAGATGGAGGAAACAAGGAGGCAGATATCTTGTAGTGCTCAAAAACCTTTCGAATGTAATTATCCCACCATCTCCCGCAACATTCTTAGAAGATAGAGAGACTTGGAATGTTCAGTTATTCAGGTCCATTGATGGTGGAGCTGCATTCGGCTTCCCAGAAAAACCTGAGGATGCAGCTAGAGCTGGTCTTGTTAGTGGAAAGGATAATGTCATTGACCGTAGTATTCAAGATGCTTATATTAATGCAATTCGTCGAGCAAAAAATTTTATATACATTGAAAATCAGTACTTCCTTGGTAGTTCCTTTGGATGGAAAGCTGAAAATATTAGGGTTGAAGAGATTGGTGCGTTGCATGTCATCCCAAGAGAACTCTCATTAAAGATTGTTAGCAAAATTGAGGCAAGAGAAAGATTTACGGTATATGTTGTGGTCCCAATGTGGCCTGAAGGAGTTCCAGAAACTGCATCAGTTCAAGCCATTTTGGACTGGCAAAGGCGGACCATGGAGATGATGTATGCAGACATTGCATTGGCACTCCGGGCAAAGGGATGTGAAGAAAATCCTAGAAACTACCTCACATTCTTTTGCCTTGGAAATCGAGAGGTCAAGAAAAGTGGGGAATACGTTCCTCAGCAAGAGCCTGAACCAGAATCAGATTATATTAAGGCACAGCAAGCTCGGAGATTCATGATCTATGTCCATACTAAGATGATGATTGGTAATATATAGCTTTCTGCTTTACCCTTCCATTATCATGATGAAGGCACCATCTTTTAACTTTGTTCTATTGATATGATATTTAACATTGAATTTCTATCAAATGACTAGTCTAGGCTTTCCTACTTCTAGTCATTACTTACTTAAGGATAGAGATAATGAAAGATCACATTGGGGGATTAGTAAAATAGTTGGACTTAGTAAGCCAAAGGCTTTGATTCTGGTTAGAAATAATGAAAGATCCATTTAATCATGTGTAATTTTAAGAATGTATGGTAGTATGGAAAACTTGAGAAAATAGATAATCCCTTGCTGATGTAGGAGTAATGCTTTTGTTTTCACGGTAGTGGGAATAATGCATGGTTCTTTATTATTGTTGAATACGATCACAAACATCTGAAGTAATATCTTTTGGTGCATTTTGTAAGGAAAAATAATTGAAATAATAAACAAGTTCTTGCCGATTCATCTCATTGCTATGGTGCTTGGGCGTGGCTGCCCAAACATCATCTTATCCAACCGCATAGATTGACTTAAGTTAACCTCTTCTATAGAAGTCCCAGTAGATTTTGGATTTATTGCTCTTTTGTATTAGTCTCTGTGTTGATTCTTTATATCAACAAAATTTAATCTTTCAAAAACAAAACAAAAAAAAATCTTTCAGTAGTGATTGTGGTTCTACTTAGATTCAACATTTGTTCTTGATATGGAGTATTTCCATGATTTAGAGCAGAGTTGTAAATAACAATGCATTGCTTTGTCTTGCTTATGAATTTTTAAATCTAAGCATGTGGTGGCATTCAAATTTGCTCTTTTGTTACTATTCTTGAGCATACTTGTTTGATTGGTGTTGTTGGTTTTCAGTTGACGACGAATACATAATAGTTGGTTCAGCTAACATCAACCAGAGATCGATGGATGGGGGTAGAGACTCCGAGATTGCCATGGGTGCATACCAGCCATACCACTTGGTCACCACCAGGCAACCAGCTCGCGGACAGGTCCATGGTTTCCGGATGTCCCTGTGGTACGAACACCTTGGAATGCTTGATGAACTTTTCCTCCATCCTGAAAGTTTGGATTGTGTGAAAAGGGTCAATGAGATTGCAGACAAGTATTGGGACTTGTATGCAAGTGAAACACTTGATCATGATCTACCGGGTCATCTTCTCAGCTACCCTATTAGCGTGGCCAGCAATGGTGAAGTCACGGAGCTACCTGGGATGCAGTTTTTTCCAGACACCAAGGCCCGGGTTCTCGGTTCCAAGGCTGACTACTTGCCGCCCATCCTCACTACTTAGACTTCATTTGTTTCTAACTTTACTTATTATATAATCAATTTCATACAAATTCGTAAATATTATTATCATTACATAAATCTTTACATGTAAATTTTGATCACATTACTTATTATGCAGTTCAATTATATTTGTTTCACTACTCTTAAATTTAACTTCAACCAATTCTCGTTGAAGTTAAAAACAAAGTATTGATGTAAATAAATGAGTATTATTGTTTTGATTTCAAAATATAGTTTTTAGTTCTTGAAGTAATATTGTAGTATCTTAAAAGAGTAGTATTTGAAATAAGAAGTTACAGTGTAAGAGTTAGATTTTTTTTTGGAATTTCAGTTTAAGGGTTTAGTTTTTGAAAAATGTTTTTTACAATATTAGAAGAGTGTTTTATTAAAAATGTTTAATTTTTTTTATAAAGTTTCAATTTGACGATTTTATGTCTTTAAAAATATTTTTTATTATAAAGGTTATTTTAAATTTTAAATTTAAAAACAACGTAAGAATATATTTAAAAAACTTTTCATTTGCATTCAAAACATCATAATATCACCCCAAAATAAGCTAATGTCATAATATCACAACAGGACAATATCACAACATTAAAATAAAATAGGCTTAATATGTAACAAAATAAGCTAATATTATAATATCACACCAATTTCATGTTAATTAAAATAAGAAGTCCATATGTAAAATGGGTTTGTATTTTAACTTTAAAAAAAATGGGTTTGTATTTTGTAAATCTTTTGAATTTTGAAAAAAGATTTAGATATATTTATTTAGTACATTGAAGTCCGTTGAACGTGAAAATTTAAAAAATGGAATTTATTATTTATTTAGACTTTATTTATTGTAAGTTTTTCATCAGTATACAATATATTAATAAATGTACTATATATTATAACAACATATGATAATTATTATGGATACATAATGATACATATTTAAACAAAGAGCGCCATTATCCATTATCATCTCCTAATAACGTGATATTGTGGAATCGGTATATTATTTTATTCGGCACAATAATCTAAAATTCTTGTTCCCGTACAAAGGGAAAGGACACCGAACGAAAGCGAAAAATCCAATGGGGACGGGGTTGTAGGCGGAAGGGAGGCAGGAGAGTAAAGGTGCTGGTTCTACTCCGATCGGTGGCGGATTTGGTGGATTCGGCTGCAATCCAAGCTCCGGTGGAAACCAGACATCGCGCCGGCTGCCTACGGTAGAACGGAGGAGGTGTGGGAGAGGGAGGAAGGGGGAGAATACCGTGAAAATAAGGGAGGAGGTAAGGTACGCGTACGGATCGTTGGTGCGAATCCTCCAAATTTGAAATCCAGCTGTGATGAGGTTTCTTTTTTGCGTCTGGCCGCGGATTTTGCTGCCGGGGCTGGGAATTCTTTCGAGTCCCCTGCATCCTCCCCGTTTGCTGCTCTCGTAGTTGCTGATTTTGCGTTTCGTGGCTTGCGCCTATTCTTTTGTTTTCAGGGTGAGCGGAGATCTGTTGGGGGATACTGTGAAGGTGACGGATCTAGATGCCTCGGACTACATGATGTTTTCCTGCTTCGATTCCTGTTGGATCTCTCGCTTTCTGACGTGCATGGGGTAAGTGGTTCGCTTCTTCTGAATTCCGTAGGTCCCGGCATTTCTGTTCCGTAAGATAAGGTTTTCCTTGTTGTTTCTGTTGTTTGCTTGATGCTTCGTTATATTTGTTGGGACTTAGGAATATCTGTTTGCTTTATTTTTAGTGAATAAATCGTTTTTTGGTGCATCGTCTCTATCCTTTTCTTCTACCGGAAGATGGGTTTCTCTCTTACGTGACGTACCCGAAGCACCTTCCTTTCAGTATCCTTTGGGTTTTTTCTATTAAGGGGTGTTTCGTTAGCGTTTTTTTTCTTCCTTTTGGTACAAGGATAATATGCAAATAGAGAGCTGGTTCTGCAGAGAAGAGCTATATCACTTGCTTCTCTTACTCCTGATGTTCTATTTGGGTTGCGTGAAGCATG
Source organism: Amphibolis antarctica (assembly GCA_024699675.1). Classification (NCBI taxonomy): domain Eukaryota; kingdom Viridiplantae; phylum Streptophyta; class Magnoliopsida; order Alismatales; family Cymodoceaceae; genus Amphibolis; species Amphibolis antarctica. The sequence continues at coordinate 11,111 of JAMKPZ010003693.1, read as the reverse complement.
TTTTATTTGAGAAACCGTGGAGAAGGCTGAAGACATGTTTCTTCCCTGTAAGATGATAATATTTTGATCTTATTCTGGTAGTCTTGTTAATGGAGCTTATGTGTGTTTTCATGGAAGAATCTAATAATTCAGAATTCAGATTATAGAAAAACACCATGGACTGTATTTGCTAGCTGCATCCCCTGCATTTGTAATCTTTGTTGCTATATGTAATATTAAGTAGTTTATTCCTGTGATACGGAATAACCGTCCTCATTCTCTTAATCTGCATATCCCTCGGAATAAAAAGCCTGGTAGGCTTTATGTTACTTAAAAGTTTGGAATTCATTTATAAATAAAGTTAGACGTAAGTAAAATAGTAGGATGTAGCCTTTAGAGCGGGAAAGATGCAAAATTAGTTGTTTGATAATGAAACTTACTGGAGTACGTTTGAAAATGTGGTCCTTGATCAAAATTGTTTCGTAAACTAAGAAAATGTGAATATTGATGAGAAGTTTTCCCCTCTAGTGTTTAGTGTAGTACATTTTGGGTAAATGCTTCCTTGTGGTGATATTTTTGGATGACATGCATTAATAATACATCTCTTGAAGTCTAGTTGCTTGTGAAAGGATCACCTTTAACATATTATGCACTTCTTCTTCTTTTTTCCATTTGATTACCATAAAAATATAAATCAGTTCAGTCACTTTATAATGTTTCCAATGTCACCGCATTACAATAAAATTTGGACATAATTGATTGTAGCAAAGTATAATTTACTTTTTTTTACATGAAATATTTTCTTCTAAGTTGCATATATTCTCCATTTTCTTTCAAGGTTGTTATGATGATAACCAACGTGGTTACTGCAGCTTTCTAAGAACATATCAAAAATAAAATGACTATATGTATCATCTATAAAATATTAATAAGATAATAATAACTAAAAAATTACCTTTCTCACATGGTGTTAAATTGTATCTGTTACATATTTTCCAATTATAATGTTTTTATAAACATTACATTTACTTAGGTATAAATGTATAAAACATAGTTCTATTTTATAAGGTTGTTTAATGCATGTATGATATATGTGAAATTATATAATAACCACAAGTTAAAGGGTTTGTAGGTGATCTTAAATAGTCTAATCTTACCTATAACTTACTAAGATAGTGGATAAATGGGTAGTTGGTTAACAGGTAGCAGGTTATTTAAAATGCTCACCCTTATTTGTTCTAACAGATATGGTTGAATCAAATTAGCAGGTCTACCCTTTCTAGGAAACTAGGCAATTGGGTGACAAGAGAATCAAAGTTTTCGCTTGAGAGATGTGGGAGGTGACACCTTTAAACAACAATCCGAGTCATAATCCCAATATGTAAGGTTGACTACATGAATCATTTTCTTTTATATATTTCTATCTATAGTTAAATATTTAATTAAATTACATAAATTTAAATCTTTTCTCACAATTTCTAAGTAGTTTTAGACCGTTCTCTACTTTTTTGTTTCTTTTACACTAGTTAATTCTCTTATACTAACTGGTGCATTCATTAACCTCCTAAGGATATAATCAAACCACCCAAGTCAAAAAAAAACCCACCTAAGTCAATCTTCTCTTATCTTCAATTCGTGCATCACCTATTCTATTTCTAATAAAACCATTTTTTAGCTTATTCCTTATAGTATTACCACTTATCCAAGAATACATATCTTACCAATGCTAACTTTTTACATGTGGTTGTACTTTATAGCTCAACATTCTAAGTCATAAAGAGTCATAACAGTTCAAAAAAAATTTCCTTTTCATTTTAAGGATATCCTCTTATTACACAATACCACAATACTTTAAAAGCATTTCTCTACTTCATCTATATTACTTTAATCCTATAAATAACATCATTTATAATTTCACCATTGCTACTTATTATAGATGCTAAATGCTTAAAAGTTTTACTTTTGTGAATTTCGTGGCCATCCAAATACATACTTTCGTAATTATTCCTATTTTCATTGAACTTGCATTCCATGTATTCATCCTTTTGACTTAATTTAAATCCTTTGAATTCTAAAGTTTTTCTCTATGATTCTAATTCAAAATTAATTCCCGACTTACTTTCATCAATGAAAACTATATTATCAACAAATAGTATACATTAGGGTATTTCCTAGTTTCTTATTATATAGTTTTAATACTAATAACCACTCTTTCATACATGTCTTTTATAATGTCATCATTTCCACATTATCATTCTTCATACATCTTCATTTCTACATTTATGATAGGCTTGTCTACTGCCACCATCAACTAGTTGCTTGCTCCCTTTGCTTGCCTCTATGACCTATCGGTAATTTTGTAATGGGTTCACAAAAGTACAGGAAATGAAGGAGAAGATGGTTGAGGGTCAAATTTTTTATTCAAAATAGGAAAAAGAGAGAGGGAGTAGGACATGCATGAGAGTTAGAGATGGAGAGTGGGAGAGAAAGAGAGGAGGATAGAGAGTTGTTTAGAATAAAAACTAGTGCCTTAAAAATGATAGAAGTTAAAAACAAAAAAGGAAAAAATCAAAAAGGGAAAGAAAATGAGAGAGTAGAAAAATGTTAATACATCGATCATCAGCCTCTAATTTGTTTTGCTTTTTTTTCATGCAAGTCTTAACATTGAAGCAATGTTCTTTTGCCAATATAGTGTTTGTTCTGTATGAGACAAGTCTTTCCACATTGGTCAATGTTGTTCGTCACTATTTTTGGATGGTTTAATAGTGACTGTATTATTGTCTATAGTAGTTCATCTTTGAAAGTTTTTTAATGTTTACCTAGAAGTGCTCATGTTTAGAGCTTGTCAAATATTTGTCAAGATGTTGTTGATCAAGTCATGTGTGGTAGATCGAGTCAATTGATTGATTATTGTGCCTGCCTGTTTAGTCAAAGAGATTGACCATTGTTCTTGTTTGCATATTGATGCTATTTGCTTGTTGCCACTACAACAGTAGTTATTACCGTTTCTACCTGTTTAATGTCTACTATAATTGTTTATGCTTCTTTTGCTGTTTATTGTTACATTTGAGTCTATTGTAAGATGGATATCCTAGATACTCTGGTTTGAGGGGGAGTATGGATAAATGGATCCCATGGATTTTGGGGTAATGTAACTCAGGGTTTCTTGTAGGTTGAGTTTCACATTGATTATCACGTAATGGTCTCTTTCTTGTGGCCTCTATATATAGAGGTATTATCTTGATTAAAGATAATGGATTTGATAAAAGATTTGTTTAATCAAAAAAGGCAAGGCAAGCCTCCAAGGGATGACCAAATCATGACTGTTGTCACCTAGGTGCTTAACTTAATAACCTTGGTCAAATCAAAGGGATAAGTGAGAATACTTACACTTTTTCAAAAATGTGAGAAAAATTCAAGACATCATCCAGCTCATTGTAATAAAGTGAGGATGACATTAATTGCGTGGAATTATTGCCTTCTTCAATAAAGATCCTTAGATGCAGCTCTACAAATAGAGTGAGTATTTGCCAATGGAATTATTAATAGTAGAGGAAGGATAAAAATCACAAACCGAATGTCTAGTAATACTACATTATGATGTATTATGCATAATTGGATTAGTGAATTAGCATTAGACAACTGATTCATGTTTTTGATCATAAGGAGTGGTTGGGCATTATTATTGTTTTATAGAACATGTTAGCACCTGAGAATTTTGAAAAAGCATCAGAAAGTGAATCATAATCTGTTGTTGCTGTTGCAGCAGGCTAATGTTTGAATTTTTTTTAAGCATGCCTAGTGCATGAGGCTTCCACAACCGTGGGGTCTACAGAGGGTCTATTTATATCCAACCTTGTCTCTATGTAAAAAAGACTGCTTTCTGTGGTTTGAACCTGTGACCTCTAGTCATGATAAAATAATTTTACCATCATGTTAAAACTTGTCCCCTAATGTGGTCAGATTAATCAAGTCAAAAATAATCTTAGTCAATTATAATTCACAATTATAATTCAAAAAAAAAAAATAATTCACCATTTATAAACTTTGAATGCTATTAAAATCAAGAGAATTTTGTTTATTATACATTTATTAGAAAATTTGTACTAATCGACTAACCTGACTTGCAACAGAGCAGTGGTTGTCTTGGATGCTGCTCCAAACCTGCTCCAATTATTGCTGTGGATGAACCATCAAAAGGTTTAAAGATCCAAGGGCGTATTGTAGAAAAGCAAGGTGTATCTGACGATTTCTGGAGTACGAGTACATACGAGATGGATAACAGTGCAGTTCAGTCTATGAGAAGCATCTCATCAATTAGCACCTCAACTCAAGCACAGGATCACCATGGAGCCACCAGTACGGGCAATTCTTTGGAATTTGTCAACCATGGCAAGTGCACATTAAGCAAGTATTTTACTTTTGAGTTTGGAACCCCAAAAATTAAATAACAACTGCAAATTAGAGGACTTCAGCAACAACTTGATGTTCATTGCAACTCAATTTTTACCTAATTCAAATATTAAAAAGAAGACACTGACTTTTCAAGGAATATGATAAAGAAAGCAGCCTTTGACTGATAAATTCGGAATTGGGCATGCTGGTTTTCTTGCTACTTATATGCAATAATACCAGTTGTATATACAACTTGAACCATAATCCCACCATGTGGAGTCAATCACATAAATAATTTTCTTCCATAAATTTCTATTTATAGCCAAATCTTTAGTTAAATTACATGAATTTAAATTTTTTCTCACATTTCTTAATCAAGTAGTTTTAGGCCTATATATGTCACTCAAAAAAAAACCCATAATAATACAACCGCTGTCTGCATTACATAATTTACGAAGTTATACCATTACCACATTCTTCCTGCAATAGTAAATTATAGAGAAAATATGAAATTAATTTTCTATACAGAGATATACCAGATTGCCTGTGATTACATACCACACAAATTTAGAATTTAGTGATCATTATAGTCTCTCAATTGATTGCAGATATTCATAGATTATTGTAAAGATAATAGTAAATGATTGCTAATTTCTAAAGGAAAAGCAAAAATATTCTGCACGTTTTAACGGTTTCATCCTTCCTTGCTATTAGGTTTACTCAAAACTCTTTATGCTAGATTATTATTTATTTATGATTTGAAGAAGATAGAGCTTGGTGCCCACTAATATTTAGCTATTATTAAATTAGAGAATAGGAGGTATACCCATTGGTTTAGGTAGTTTGGTCATATTGTTAGGAAACTAAGAAATGTATTGATTAGAGAGGAGAATTAATTAATGCAAAAGAAATTAAAAGTAGAGGTAATACTAAAACTATTTTGTTAGATTTCAATTTATATTATTTAGCTAAAGATTTGACAATAATAAATAGAAATATTTGAAAGAAAGGGAATTTTGTGATCCACTTCATATAATAGGATTATCGGTTGCATTGTTATGCTCTATCCAAACCCCAACATCACATTTAAAATTTAAAATTACTATGGTTTTTCCCCAGTTGTACCTGAATCAAGATTCTGTTTTGTCATTCATGTGTCTTTAAAAATGGATGTCAGGACTTCTTCTCTGGAATCAAACTAGACAGCAGTGGACCGGCAACAAAAGACCTGATAACAAGACACAGAGGTTCCGAGAACCCAGGTTAAGGTATCTACTTCGTTTTTCTGAGTAGAAGCTTCATGTACACCAATTGGACCCACATGTTTCAATATGTATCTGCAATAGCCCATGCAATGAACCTGAGCTTCATTGCTTGGTGGTTATCTTCTTGACTTGATCTTAAATAGCATACAGATGACGATCTAATTGGAACCCCTCATTATTTAGTCACTTATAGCCATATTCCCTCCATTTCTAAGCCAAAAAAAAAACTTAATGTTGCAGTTGGAATGCGACATATGACAGTTTGCTGGTGACGAACAAGCCATTTCGACAACCAGTCCCTCTCTCTGTAAGCCATATTATGTTGCATACCGCTACTCTATGTAGATTTCGGAGCATGAATTTATATATTGTGTGCAGGAAATGGTAGATTTCCTGGTGGATGTCTGGGAGCAGGAGGGCTTGTATGACTAGCCTTGGAAGCTCTGTGGCGACATTAATGCGATCTTATTATCGAAAATTATAGGACCAAAGGTCTTGTATTTCAACTAATTGCTTCCCATCCGTTCTAGTGCACTGTACTATCCTCCTGTCTTGGCAGATCATTGTAATCCTCTGCGAACAGGCGTTCTGTCAACTGGCTTAATTGAAGTAAGACACTGTGGTGATAGGATTGGACCTTGGACTGGCATGTGTGCCCTGTTGGTGTCAACAAATGGCAGTCTTCTAACTGTGGTTAGTTTCTCCCTTTCTACTTGTGGTTTATAGCATATACTCGTGTATTATGGTCATTGTGTTAACTGCTGCTTAACTGTCAAAAGTTTTAGATGATGGTAAGTCCAAGGTAGAAAGATTCTACGCTGAGAGTTACGCGCGATTGTGCTGTTGATAATGAATGAAAGGTGAAAGTTCTTGACCGTTTGCTTTCGTGTTCTAGTTCTAGGATCTTTTCTCGTGTCGTCTGAGGCGTCGTCGGACTTGTTATATAAACTGAATGTTTTGTAGTTCGGTAGTTGCCCCATTATTGCAAGGACAACTCAGAAAACTGTTGCGATGATCAAGGTCGCGTATATGCTTCTATTTAATTTACGAACAAAACCCTCTGCATCCAATCATGGAGTGGACCACTTGTCATGCCCACACCAGATAAAAGGTATATTTAAAACAAGAGGCACGTGATCGTGTGAGTTCCCAGTTGATACAAACGTCTTCAGTGCGTAACCCAACAAACAGGAGTGGCAAGTTAATGTGCCGAATAATCAACTAAATCTACTAAGCAATTCTTACGTGATATGAATACGTAAAAATAGAAGATAACAACTACCAGGAGTCGAGATGTGCAGAACAGCATCGGTAGAATTTTGTTTGTGAATGGGAGGAGGAACCTCCGATGACTTTGCGCTGCTTGCAATTTGCTGTAGAAACATCTCTGTGATAAATAACTGTGTTTCTGAACAATGACGATTTCAAGTAATAGTCTGTGATGTGAGAAATTTTTAGATTTTAAGATTCTAAATTTAAATCTTTACTCAGACACAAATTGAGTACACTACAAATCCATGGGATGGGCACCAGCCGTGTGTTATAAATAATTCACAGAACTGAATACAAGACTATTATGCTTGATGAAAAAAGAGAAGCATTAGGATTTATTTGGGTGGTAAATATAATTTGTTGTGTACACCAAAAGATGAGATTCCAGATTTCCAGGTACCGCAACGGTAGGGAGGTAGTGGTGCGGAGAAAGAAAGGTGCGTGGGTTTCCATGGGGTGTCATCTGGGACCGGACAACCTGACGGCAGAAAGCAAGGCATCACTGTTGCAACCGGTGGAGGGTGCCTCCCAGGAGGTGGTGGCCTCTTCGCTTATGGTCTTGCACATGTTGGCGTAGAGCCTGAATCCCATTTGGCCGGACACGGGGGGGAGGGGGACGTCGGCCACTCCCTCCAGCATCTGGACGACTTTGGTCATGGACGGTCGGAGGGACACGTCCTCCTGGATGCACCAAAGAGCCACCTTGACGGCGACCTCCACCCTCTCGTCATTGTCGCCCGAGCGCAGGCCTCCGTGGAGCACCTCCTTGAGCTTTCCCTCTCCCAGCTTCTTGAAGGCGTAGGTCGGGAAGTGCGCCTTCTCCGAGCTGACGGAGGGGTCGTAGTTCTTCCGTCCGCCGACGATCTCGAGCAGCACCATGCCGAAGCTGTAGACGTCGCTCTTCTCGGAGATGGCGGAGTTGATGATCCACTCGGGCGCAAGGTAACCCCTGGTGCCCCTGAGCGTCGTGAACACATGGCTCTGCTCCCTGGTCATCAGCTTGGCCAGCCCGAAGTCCGACACCTTGGCCAGGAAGTTGTCGTCCAGCAGCACATTCTCCGGCTTGATGTCGCAGTGGACGATCTTGGAGTCGCAGTCCTGGTGGAGGTACGCCAGGCCTTTGGCCGTGCCCACGGCAATGTCAAACCTCTTGTCCCAGTCCAACGCCACACCTCCCTCCTCCTGCTTCTTCCCGAATATCAACTTGTCCAGGGATCCGTTCGCCATGAATTCGTAGGCCAGGAGCCGGTGGGTGGTCTCCGCGCAGAACCCTCGCAGCCTCACAAGGTGAACGTGGTGTATGCTCCCGATTATGCTCACCTCCGCCCGGAACTCCTTCTTCCCCTGTCCGATCCCCTCCAGCTTCTTCACGGCGATCCTGCTCCCGTCCGGCAGCTTCCCCAAGTACACCGACCCGAACCCCCCCTGCCCTAGCTTCACCGAGAAGTTGTTGGTGGCCTCTTGCAGTTCCCGGTACGAGAACCGCACCGGCATGCCCGTCATCCCCTCCAGGAAGTTGCCGTCGTCGTCGTCGTCGTCGTCGTCGTCGTCCCCGCCGCCGCGTGAGGAGAACAGAGGCAGCGCCCGCCCCGGTGCCTCCACACTTCTTCTCTTGCAGAAGACCAGCGCCAAGTACACAACCGACGCAACGATCCCTACGGTGAGGACCGACATGGAGACGATGACCCCCAGATGCTTCGGTCTTCCACCGCCCCCATCCCCATTTCCGCCTCCGCTCCTCGAGATCTTGAGGAAGCAAGCGTATTTCTTCTCGTTCGTGCGCCGTAGGCTCCCGATCTCGTCGAAAAGGTAGCAGTCGCCGGAGCTCTCCTCGACGAAACCAGCAAGGCAGGAGCAGTTGTTGGCACACGAAGCCTTACAAGATGTAATGTTGGAAGCCTTAGCCGTCGGCGGCAGGAATCCGACGGCAAAATACCCAACATTCTCCTTCACCTCCACTAGCTCCGTCGCCGTGCCACCGCACGGAGACCCAATGTCCGGCTTACACCCACGACGCGACCTGATTGCCGTCGGGCAGTCGCATCGGACGCCGGCAGAGCACAGGTAATAAGGCCCACAAGGATCTGGAACGTCGCACCGTTCCGCCGGGATCGTATTCTTCCCTCCTCTATCTCCTCTCCGAGATCCACCGATGTCGTAGAACTTGATGATTCCGTCATTTCCCAGAACAGCAGACCATGTCGCGCCGCCGGTAAAACTGGAGATGATGAATCTTGAAAGTAGAGAACCCTTGCCGTCGTAGACGCTCCACGAGTTGTTTCTGATCCTGGCAGTGACGATATCTCCACCGCCACTGTCTTCGATCGCTCTCCTCTCCATCGAGAACGACCAGTACGGTTGCGGCTTCCGGAACTCCACCTGCAGCCTCATGTCGCCGGAGGAGATCCTCAGACTGTACCGCAAGCCGGTGGCGTCCTCATCACTCACCAGGGACATCTCGTCTCTGAAGGTCTGCTCCGGCAAAAGCGTATTAGTCGGATGATCGAAGCTCTGCCACACCGGATCGGCCGACCCGTTCTTGGCAAGGATGACGAGGTTACCGCTATCCAACAGCTTCATGACGGCGGCTCCACTTCCACCCGTCTTCGTCGACCAGATAACACTTCCCTGGGACATCAACCTCGCGTCCCCATCCTCACCGAACACGAACTTGTCGCTGTCGCCGACGGGGGAGCCCCGGTTGGCCGTCCAGACCACGCGGGAGCTCGACCTGTGCACGACGACCAGGAGGAAAGCGGTTTTGTTACTGTCTAGGGTCCTGAAGCCGAAGAAGAAGCTGGAGCTGTTGGAGTAGAGGAAGAGGCCGTCGTTGTCGATGTAGGTCATCTGGGTCGCTTCGAACCCAGTAGAAATGGTGGTATTCTGGATGCTGGAGAGACAAGTCTGGGAGAGGAGGAGGAAGAAGAAGAAGCGGAGCAAGAAAAGGAAGAGGGGGAAGACGGTGGGCCGCCGGAGTATGCTACCGGAACCATCCATGTTAGAGATTTATTTGGATCAGAGGGGTGGTGATGGCGGAGGTGGAAGACGAGAGAGAGAGAGAGAGATGTGAGTTGGGTGAGAATTGAATTGCGCGAGGGCAACAGAGGGAAGAGGAGGAGAAGAAAGGGACGGCGACGCTGCTGCTCCGGTGACAGGCGGTGGCAGGCTGCGGCTGAGGCTGGTCTAGCCGTTCACATTTGTCTTGCCCTGTTGGGATGAAAAAGAAGCACCATGAGTTGTCACTTCAGCATTATTTATGCATTCTCTTATTTATTATTTATTTATTTACCATCAACTATATAAATAGATACTTGTAAGTTCTATTAAACATCACTTCTACGGTGATGACAATATGATATTTTTTAATATAATTTTTTATTTTTATCGTAATTTTTAATTACATTATTATTTTAAAAAATAATTTTATTATTTTATATATTTTATTTAAATATTAAAATAAATATAAATAAATACAAATCTTTAATAAACACAACTTAAAAAATTATTTTTTCACTTTCAAAGTTAAAAAGACTCGTATAAAATATAGTTTAAATTTTGCATTTGTTATTTAAAAAATAAATATATATCAATTCTTTATTGAAGAGATTAAAATTATTGGATAAGACATTTTAAAAAAAAAATATAAATATAAAATATACGTAAAAACGTTAATCCTGTTAAAATGAAGTATTAGGTAATTATATGACGTCGTCGTGGAATGAGCAAGTACAATTTGATTTGATTTTTTCAAATGACAGCGGGTCTTTTTTAATTAAAAAATCTGACTGGGATTTTAATTAATTTTACCGTCACATGGTATCTGGACTCCAGTCAACTTGCAGATGCCGTTCATAATAAATGAGTTCAGAGGCATCAACGAAAACGAATTATTTATTTTAAAATTATTTCTTTAATAATTTTATTAGTAAAAATTTTAATTTAAGATTATTTAAAGTTATATTTATTATAAAGTTATTTACTGTACAATCAATTTTAACCATTATAAAGAGTAAAAGATAATTAAAATTATTAAAAAAATTAAAGTAAAAATTTAAATATATAAATTTATATGATAATAATGATATATAAAAATTTATAAAAAATAATATATTGTAATAATAACATAAACAAATAGATATTAAGATATTACTTTAATCATGATTAAAGAAGAAAATATCATTACGAGATTTTACTAAAAAA
>JAMKPZ010003692.1:0-36301 GCA_024699675.1 Amphibolis antarctica | reverse complement strand
AGTGATTTTAAAAAATAAAAAAAAGTTACTTGTAAACGTTGTTATTATTTATTTCATCTACAAGGAATGGAACAAAATTCAAACAAATGGATTAGTGCTTCGTAGTAAGCGAAGTTGAGCTTGCAACCGGTATTATTTTGTTTGAATATTATCAAACACTTGCCCGTAATGACTTGCAATCGAAGAAAAAATAACTTATAGACACGTTTACACAAAATTACATGTAAAAATACACATCTACAAAATACATTACCAAATGAATCCTGTGATTGTATTTATTTAAGGTTTCGTTTGGTAATAAATTTGTAAATTTTTTTACTGTATGTAATATATATTTTAATAAATAGTATAACGTAATTTCACGAAAGTCATTAGAGAAAAAAATAAAAAAAGATTTTTTATCTGAAGAATCATATTAACTTACTTAAAAAATGCGAAAACGTAAGATTCACATTTTAAAGAAATTATATAATTTAGATGTAAATTTGTAATATAAAATATTTATATTATTAGATAAATATTATTATATATAATTAAAATATATAATAAAAAATAAAAATATAACTTGTAGTACAATTTAAACAAACTGAAACTTTTGAGTGCAAATAACGAGGAGCGGATGTTTCCATGCTACTGCATGTGCCGCGCATGGGACCCGCGGTGCTGATCGTCAAGAAAACAACCAGTGAGGGTAAGCCACGTCATCAACTCCACCTCACACGTTGCGAGAGACGACGGTATCCATTTCGACTTTTGCTTTGACTATTATCTTGTGCACACCCGCGGAGCACCAGACCATCCGGAAGCTCAACCGCGTTTGTCCGCGCCTGTACATTAGATATATATATATATATCTATTGAGAGAGGGAGACATGTATATACGAACTCCGCGGCACCACCGAAGTTTCGAAAAAGACCTAATCGGCACGGCTACACCGGAAGCCGAGAGGCATTTGCTTCTCTGCTCGTCTGTTTTCTCGCCGGAGGAGGAGGAGGATGTGCGGGATCTTCGCATACTTGAACCACAATGTGGAGAGAGAGAGGAGGTACATACTCGAGGTGCTTTTCAACGGCCTGAGGCGGCTAGAGTACAGGGGCTACGATTCGTCTGGGATCGCCATTGATTCCGGGGACACGTCGGTGCGTCCTGTCGTCGATTGCGACGGTTCCGTCGCCGTAGATCTCGGGTGGAATGGAGGAGGTGGTGAGAAGGAGACGCGGAGCTTGCCGTACGAGTCATCGCCGCCACTCGTGTTCCGGCAGGAAGGCAAGATCGAGTCGCTGGTTGGATCCTTCTACGCTGGTGAGCGCGTGTGTGGATTGGATTCGGTTTCCGTTTTTTTTTTTATCTGTTCGTTTCTTGTTGTAGGAAGGTATTGTTTTAATTTTTTTTAACCTTTTAGGAAGATTTTTTTGATAACGGTGTCATTTTATTTGACCATTCTATTCGTTTGAATTTGGCGTTCCTTACTGGTGCTTGACTAGGCTGTCGTGCTTTTTGGAAGACGTTTTCATTTTTCTTTCTGTATGTCATAGAGCCCTTTTTAAAATCTCTATTACTCATTCTTCTATGATGGCAGATTACTTCGTGTCTGATCAATTTTTGACTTGTACGTACACACGCTTCGTTACTGTTATTATGCTGTTTATTTTTGGCTAAACATCTCAATATGTAGCACTGCTCGTGAATTAGGACCCACTGATAGAAGTGGGAAAAGAAGTATGACTTGCAGGGTGTGGAGATTCCATTTACGGAAAGCGATACAGCTTTACAATTTCTTAAATTGGTTCTCTTGGGTTATATTTAAATATATATTTTGGCATGGTATTTGTATTACAACAACCGTACACTAGGAACGCTATATCTGTTTGCCTTTGTAATTGTCTATGCATTGCCATTATCTGCGTGTAAATACATTTGTAGCCAATCTCTACACATGAAAATACTTTTTATGATCTCCCTGCAGTCCAAAAGGTTCAGTGCTGGTTTTTACTGTGACATTGAAATGATTTTGCATCCCCAGCCTTCCTCTTTGATCCTTCTGTCATAATAGGGGTTTGAAATTCTTTGATCATTACAGAAGCTGATGCATTGAACTTGAATCTTGAGGAGTCATTTTCTATCCATGCTGGCATAGCGCATACACGTTGGGCTACTCATGGTGTTCCTGCTCCAAGGAATAGTCATCCACAATCATCGGGAGAAAATGATGAATTTCTAGTTGTTCATAATGGAATAATAACAAATTACGAGGTTTGTAGCTAGTTAGAGCTTTTGTTGTCATTTTTTGGTTTTCTTTCTTATTGCCCTTTGACATCTAGCAATATTTGGTTGCTTATACCATCTTCGAAGGGTATTTGTTGCTTGGATAATTTTCATCTCTGATTTCTCTAAAGTTGAATGGTTGACAATTTTATCTCCAAAAATAATACTTTTCCCATTGGAAAAATTTTGAGAAAAGGTATGTGCGATTCCTGTTCTTATCAATTGACTTTTCAATCACTTAGAAGAAAAGTGGGTTTCAACGGTCAAGTTGATAAGTGAACAGTTGGTTGATTCCATCATATATATTTGTAAATAATTGGTGTTTCATGATTGACAAATTTTTAGAAGAATTATGTTATTTTTATATTTATACAGAAAATATATGAAATGAACTGTGGAAAAGAAGTCTAATGAATGAATAATTGTTGAAAAGCTCGAGGTTGTTCCTTACCATCTTGTTTGCTTTTTATAATAGTCTCTGATCATATCAATGTCTTCCAATCCGATATTTCTTACCTATGAAATAGTGGACTATGGATGACATATAGTTTTTCTGAATCCAAACAGTGAAGCGTGATTCTTTATGGCAAATCATAAAAGAATCAGTTAGTATTGTCCAAGTAAATAAGATAAATTTTGTTATCTATATATTTTAGATTTTTTGTAGCCTTTTGATGGCATAAAATACAATCTCAACACAGATAGAGAGTTGCCCAACCATAACAAAAAAAGGCTAAACCTTATGTACAAGAATCTCACCAATGTGGGGTGCTGGGAGGGGAGGGGCCTAGGAAGGGTCCAATCACACACGGCTATGGTAAAAAAAAACAGATGGGAAATACATTCTTTATCTATGCCTTGAAAATCATTAGCAAAGTGTAGGTGAAATGGTTTAATATACATGGTTCACTTATGCCTCAAAATTGCTAGCTGATTGTTAATGACAATACTGTCTTTGCAAATTGGCAGGAAAGATTAGCTTTTATCATTTTTACGTACTTGCCAATATGAGAAAGAAATGAGAATTCCTGCTTGAAACATGAATTACTGTTGAGGTTTCTTTGGCATTCATTCACTAGTTATTTGTTTGATCTACTTTTCTCTTATATTTTCAAGGAAAAAATGGTACTAAGCTTTTCTGAAAATAAAAAAGTACTATGTTATTATGGATGCTATTTTAATTATGTTCAGTAATTCCCCTACACCATGCATTTTTTAACATACTTATAAGCAAAACATTTTTTTGAAACATGTCTTACCATTTCTGCTGTTCTCCTCAGGTTTTGAAGGAGACACTGATTCGGCATGGGTTCACATTTGAATCAGATACTGACACTGAAGTTATCCCAAAGTTAGCCAAATTTGTGTATGACAGGGCACGTGATGGAGATGGTAGGTTCTTTAAAATGTTTTCAAAAAGATAAATCCTGTGTAGATCTATTTCTATTAAAGATGAAAGACATGGTCTAGATTTTCAACTTCTTATGAGCTTGCACTTGCTCTAAAGTAATGACATAGGGAAATCAATGCATTATAATAAAAAAGTGTATTTTTTTTTCTAATTTTCTTTTTTTTATATAGGAGATGAGAACGTCACCTTTAGTCAAGTTGTGATAGAAGTCATGAGGCAGCTTGAAGGAGCATATGCACTTATTTTTAAAAGTCCACATTATCCTAATGAGTTGATTGCATGTAAGCGGGGAAGCACGTTGCTCCTAGGTGTCAAAGTAAGTTATCATTTTATCTTTTTGGTTTATTATTTAGGGGGAGTTTGTATCCGTTGAAAATCAATGAAAAGGAAAATTTGAAAAAAAATTCATTGTTGAAATTTTAAAAATCTAAAATTTTTTAAATTTTTTTAAAATTAAATATAATTTTTTCTAAATTTTCATAAGGTACGCAAATTGTCTCATAAAATTTTTTATTTCCAGATTTTTAGCATTTCAACAATAAAAAAATTTCAGATTTTCCTTTTCATTAATTTCTAGGGGTCATAAATCCCCCCTTAGAATCAACATGGAAACTTTTAACTGTTGCTCCAGACCAGTTGGCTAGGAGTGAAGATTGAAAAAATTGTTACTCAAAAATTTTTTTGTTGCCAGCATTATCGTGAACCATCAAATATAATTAAAATACTATGAAATATTGACATGAGTCATCTCGTTTTAGTAACATTAATAGCCTACTTCATGGCAGTAGCTGACATTGGTGTTGAGGAATATTTTCTGCATGATGTTTTGAAGTGAAAAAAGTCAATGCTCTGCATCTTAAAATTTTTTTGTGCAATTCACATTTTCTATTTGTTTTTTTCCTAGGGAAAAATTACTCAGCCAATAAAATCTTTCATTTTAACCTTGTCATATGCAACAGATTGTTATTTACTAACAAGTCCTTATGAGCATGTGCTCAATCTTGGTTATGCTGATCAAACAACTCCTAATTGGATTGCCACTTTTTGTGCCTTACTTTATCCCTCTTGATATGCTTGACAACAACTACAGATTCATTGAAAAAAATTTCATGAATAATAATTATTTGTTTGGTCCTTATCAATGTATCATATTCTAAGTAACTATGGGAAATGGTCATGGTGCTCAGGAGCTGACTGAAGATGTAAATAGTAGATCACTGTTTCATGATGTTAAAGCTCTGACAAGAAATGGGAAGCCAAAGGAACTCTTCTTTTCCAGTGATTTATGTGCAATCGTGGAACACACAAAGAACTATTTGGCCATTGAGGATAATGAAGTGGTGCATCTTAAGGTATTACCTTATTTTCTCCTTGCAGCTGGTAAAAAAAGATAGAATCAGTTACTACTAAGAAAGCTTGAATCAGGAATTTCACACAGTTTTCTTCTTGCTGAACATCTTTTTTATTTACAGTTTTATAAATTTGGATTAGATGCAGATTATTAAAAGAATGATTCCAGCAAGTTGGTTAGTTCGTTTTAAGTTCCAAACCTGAAATACATATACATTCTGCTTTTTATCTTGGGATATTGTTGCAATGGAAGAGAGTCAGAATCACCGTTGGATTTTCATTTTACTTATTTTTTTTGTTCCTTTCTTTTGCTAGCTTCCTACCCTCCCCTCTGTTTTTTGGAAATATTTTCTTCTCGTTCCTTTGTTTCCTGCTTATTGCAATCTAAATACTTTGATGTTTTGGTCTTACAAGGATGGCTATGTATCTATCCTCAAGTTTGACAATGTGAAGGAAAAGCCAGCTTCTGTACATCGTGCTTTATCTGTCCTTGAAATGGAAGTTGAACAGATAAAGAAAGGAAATTACCAGCATTTTATGCAAAAAGAAATTCATGAGCAGCCTGAGTCATTGACCACCACCATGAGAGGGAGGCTTCGAGATAGGTGTGTCATATTGGGTGGGCTCAAAGATCATCTGAAAACAATCAGACATAGCAGGAGGATAATTTTTATTGGTTGTGGTACTAGCTACAATGCCGCCTTAGCTGCTAGGCCATTTGTTGAAGAGCTTTCTGGTAATTTCTTTTTCTCTTAAGAAATCATGAATTCTAGAGAAGAGTAATGCTCTCTAGTTTTTTATTTTGTGCTGTCCTTTTGAATAGGAATTCCGGTCACTATGGAAATTGCAAGTGATCTCTTGGATAGGCAAGGTCCAATATATCGGGAAGATACTGCAGTATTTGTCAGTCAATCTGGAGAAACTGCAGATACTTTGATTGCACTTGATTATGCTTTGGAAAATGGAGCCATATGTGTTGGTGTAACTAATACAGTTGGCAGCACATTGGCTAGGAGAACACACTGTGGTGTTCACATAAATGCTGGGTGTGAGATAGGAGTGGCTAGTACAAAGGTAAAACTGTATTGGTCTACTCAAATGCTATTCCTCGGTATTTTTGAGAAGAAAAACACTTTGTTAATACATAATACTTTTGTATTATAACTTGGCAGGCTTACACCAGTCAGATAGTTGTGATTATAATGTTGGCACTGGCTATCGGGGAGGACAGGGTTTCTACCAAACTTAGAAGGGAGACAATTATCGATGGTCTCTGTAATTTACCAGGTGTGCCTTGCTGAATTTCATACTGTCACATTTTTTCCATATTGTAGTTGAAGAAAATGATTTATGGGACTGACTGTAGGATTTTGAGACATATTGTTGGTGGTGGTGCATATCGTGCTCTTAATGTTAATGTACTTTACATCATTTTTTTTTTGCAGACATGGTTAAGGAGGTTTTAAAGCTTGACACTGAAATGAAAGAGCTTGCAAGTTCACTGATGGAAGAGCAGTCACTTCTTGTATTTGGAAGAGGTTTCAACTATGCTACAGCACTCGAGGGTGCCTTGAAAGTGAAGGAAGTGGCACTTACACATAGTGAAGGGATGTTGGCAGGTGAAATGAAACATGGTCCATTGGCATTAGTGGATGAAACCCTCCCTGTTGTTGTCATTGCCACTCGTGATGGTTGCTTTAGGTATGCATTATCTTCTTGCTTGAGTCAAAAAACAAGCAGTTGTTCAGCATTTTTTTTTTCAGTGTCTTATTTCTTATTCTCTTGTTTGCAGCAAACAGCAATCGGTAATTCAGCAACTTCATGCACGGAAGGGTCGTCTGATAGTTATTTGTTCAAAGGGAGATGCATCACTTGTGTGTAGTAGTGGTTCTTGCCGAGCTATTGCAGTTCCTCTAGTTGCTGATTGCCTTCAGCCTGTTGTTAATATTGTTCCATTGCAGGTAAGAAAAAAGCTCTCGGCATTTTTGAGAAAATCAAAATAATTCAAATTTGAGTGTTGTTTCAATTTTTAGTTATTTTCAGCTTCTTTGTTACTCTTAATATCGTAATGCATGTGTACTAGTTCCTGATGTGTTCGAACATTGTTCTTTAATTATTAATAATTGTAAAACACTTACAATTCTGATTAACATGTTATGTTAAGCAAGGTCTTATACTCTTAATAGGGTAACCTTAGTGCAATCATTTTATCAATTTAATACCTTGGTTGGCAATAATCTGTATGATGGGTTGGCACAAGACGATTGGTCCATGCTTGGGTTGTGCCATTAAGAGTTTTAGCTGGTATGTGACATGGCACAGATGGTGGTATGCATGATTTGATTGAGGTCTGGTTGACATAACATGACTTGATTAACATTTATAATCACATATCTAATATTCAGAATTATTTGTCAAAATTATGTATATCTTCAAGAAGAACTGGTTGAAAAATAGTCAAGCTCATGATTATACTCATGTTTAATAGTTTACAATTTCTAATTTCAATTAATGTAGATTTTTTCCCCATTAATTTGGTATTGCAAACATTTTAAACTATTTTCATGCTCTTATTATTTAGGGTTTCTATAATCTAAATTTTTAACCTAATTTTAGTGCCTTGAAATAACTTCTTTACCTACACCTGCCACTAAAGTGTGTGAACCATTATTTTTCTGTTGCATCTACATTTCAATGCAAAGACCTTTGCTTAAGAAGATTGCATCTAGGATGGAAGATTGCATCTAGGATGTGCAATGCGTGTCTTTTGTTTTAATGTGATTGTATTCAAGGTTTTACTCAAAGCATTACGCCTCAATGATTTATCTCTAAGATCCATGTTTATGGATTTACTTGTTATCTTAAATTTAAGTACCAAAAAGCACTTAATGGAAATTGACCTCAAAACAGGTTCCAGCTACTCTTATTTTTTTCTGAAACGTATCCAAACTTTTATTAATTTCGTAGTTTTACAGCAGTAAAGTTGATTTATGTACCTCAAGTGGTTTTTCTAGGTGGCCATGGATAAGATTATAAGCACACTACACTTGGATATGCTTACAGTTTCTTTTCTTGGATTATATAATTTTCCACCCAGCTGTCTGCTTCCCTTCACATCTATATCTCTGTTCTGCTTTTGTAGTTATTAGCTTATCATCTCACCGTTCTACGAGGATATGATGTTGATCAGCCACGGAATCTTGCAAAGAGTGTTACTACACAGTAATTAGATGCTAGAGGGAGGCTGTGGTACTGCTTTCAATTTTTTCTGAAATCCTAACCAAATGCAAGAGGTAGATTTCATTGTACCGTGACAACAATTCTTCAGATTGATGTGTTCTAGTTGTATGCAATCGAAATGTAAAAGTGTATATAGAGATGCACGACGAACAATGTTGCCTTGTCAGTGCCAAAAAAGAGACATGGTTGATCTGTGTGCTCTTTTTGGTTTGTATTTCGTTGCACATGATGGTGGGTACCTTTTGCTTGGCATCAATGTACTGGACGGATACAATCCAGGGCCACTTAACATGCTCCCTTTAGATATCGCTTTACCTTTTCTTTCTTTTTTTGAAAGGTATATTGCTCCACTCTGTGGCGTAGTTAAAGCAAAAGTGATCCGTTTCTGTTGATGCCAAAGGGGTTTTGACCCAGCAATAGCTGTTTGAAAGCAACCTTCCTGAAACAATATGAAATAAAAGTGGAAAAATGAATCCAATCAGTTCTGTCAAATGTCACCATGAAAGATGTCACAAAAAGGGAAGAGAATTTTCGGGAGGATATATGGCAGAACGATTTAAAATGTTAGTTATACTGCAACACTGTTCCCTTTTGTATTCTTTCAATTTTCAGGTGAAGCCAATCTTGTAGCACTTAATCTGCAGGCAGTGACATGATCTTGCAGGTTCCGTGGATTACATATAATGGCCGTTTGCCTACCCTTGAAGAGTTTCTCCCATGACCCAAGCAGTGGTTGGTTGAACGTCGTGAGCTTGATATTTATTATTGCGTACCATTTTTTCTTATGGTTCAAGGTCTCCGGCGCGGGCCCATGTCTTCTTTGATACCCGGTGGAAACTGACATGGCATCCAACAGATAAACAAAATTAACCATTGTATGCAAGTTGCTTGTGCAATTTTTTATGGTTTTGTTTGCAGCAAATCCCCGACCTTCCTTCCGGTTGGTTTGCATGCCTAATCTAACCAAGCTTTCCCCAACCACTTGCCTATTACGGTTTTGTTTGGTTAAGCATTTTTTAGTACGTAACACAGTGATTTATAATAATATTTATTAAATAATTTTAACATTTTATTTTAAAAATATATTAAAATATTTATATCATAAATCATATAATTTCTTGAAAAATATAAATTTTACTTAATCTAATTTTACCTCTACAACAAACATAAACATGGGTTGTGATGCACATGGTGCATTCCTCTTTGGTTGATTCCTTGCATTCAACGAGCAGTTCCTCTTTCATACGCAAAGATAAAGATATCTAGGATTTCTTTGCAAATTCAATTAAGGTGATGTTTATACTTTTAGTATTAATAGAAAATTATGTAAAATTGTAAAAAAAATAGTCAAAATTGTAGTCATTTTCTATTATTTTCTAGTAATTCTTAAGGTGTTTTTGTACATTAAAAAATGGTAGAAAATAAAATCATGGAAAAGTTATTTCCTATTTACTAAATGTTAAACGATGTTTGTATCAATGAGAAATTATTTTCTCGGGATTTCTCAATATAAAGAAATAAAACATGATTTCAAGACATCCATTTTTGACACCTCATTTAATGAATACATGAGAAATTAACTACCTAACTTACGTAAAAGTCATTAACGTCGTGATTTTTAATGTATCTTTTTATACAAATCTTTGAAGTCACCTTTTTAAAGTAATTTCATATCAAATCTCGTCATTTTCATTTCTTATTAATTCTTGAATTCTGCTTATTTCTTTTCTTATCATTTCTGCATATACAAACGAACCTTAAATAATTATATAGTGCTTATTTGTGTAGTTTTATAGATCTTAATACATTTATTTTATAGTTTAAATCATTATATATCATGTACCTTAATGGAATTTCATGTTAATTGCATATTTATAAAATTGCATAAATTTTACACTTAAATTATGTAAAAATGCATGAATCAGTTATTTATAATGATCGTAGATATTAAAGTGACATTTTAAATAATTGTATAGACTTAGGTAATTTTTATGTTTTTTTTCTGTAAACTCTCAATTTTGTCTAAGTCCAAATACAATAAAAGTTTGTTACCTTTAACTGTTGTGCAATAGACCTTATCTATGCTTTTTGAGAGTTAGTGGTTAAAGGTCAATACAGTCGATCTTTTACTGTATTTGTATCTTCAACCAACTTTAGGTGTACTGTAGTTGTTGAACAACTTTTTTGGTAAAATTTTCATTAAGTAAAAATGTCCATGAATCTTTTATAAAAGATATATTTTTTGTTACTCATCTTATAATTCCATTGTCCTTGGTTACGTAAATCTCTTTCTTTTATATATTTCCTCTTTTTCGTGTTTTTCTTTTGTATATTTCTTTTTCTTCATCTAAACATTTGCATCTCTAGAACACCAAATTTTTTTCAAAGATCTTTATGCTTTAGGTTAGGTGAATAAAAATTTTATAAAATTCTCCTTTTAATATCTTCCTATCACCTAATACTTTATAGAATCATTTTTTCACTTCATTCACCTTACTTACTTCAAGCTTATAACTAACATTTTTTATAATTTCTTTATTACTATTTATTATAAAAGTTTTAGAATTTAAAATTTTTACTTTTACAAATCTCGTAAGTGCATACCATTATCATTATCATTATTTGTGTTTACACCTCACACTCATTTTTGATCTGATCAATACAAATCCTCTGAAGTTCAAGGTATTTTCGAAATTCTTTATTACAGTGCAATATTTTACATATCTCGAAAATGTAACTGTAGTATTACTTTAAAAATTAAAAGTTATACTTTAAAATTAAAACAAACACCTTAAGATATTTTTAAAATTCTTTATTACAACACGATATTTTACATATCTCGACGCAAGAATCACTCCACCACCCATGCGTGCGCTAACAACGCATGCAAGTAAACACGCTGATTATTGTAAATCACAAATTAAAGTTGTGTTAATCTTTTCAAAATTTCTATTTAGTGGTCCGTCCTTGGGTTTTGTTTGACTGTAAAAATTTAAAGTAATTTTTTTATTACGAAAGATTCAACAATTCGTATACTCTTCGTTGAATCGTTTGTAATCATATTTTAATTATCTTATTTTTTATTACAAAGACTCTTTTTATTTTTATCTTCTTTTGATTTTAATCATTATTATTATACAGATTCTAATGTATAAATTTTTATAACTAAAATTATTATTTAATTTTAACTTTATCTACGAAATCAATTTTAACTTCAATTTTATTTAACTCTAAAAAAATTTTCTTCAGGCACATTCACCAATTCTACTCTCTTGAATAAGAAAAAGTAATTTTAAAGTAAATAATTTTAAATTTTAAAAGAGAAAAAAAATAATTTTAGTAATAAAAAATAAATTAAAAAAAAATATATTATCGTAAAAATAAAAAAACTATTAAAAATTGAAGGTGTGTTTAGTTTCTCGTTCCGACATTCGCAGGGGAAATCAATTTTTCAACGTCTTTTATACACATGCACGCTATCCGACGTACAATACTTACGTGACCTTTTATACATACACATGCACGTTACCCGATGTCGTAATACATGTTAAAAAAAGTAATTTAAAATAAAAAAATTACTAATTATTAAAAATAAAAAAAAGTAAACGATACCTTAATTACTACAATTTTATCATTTATCTTCATTTATATATATATTTTTTAAAATTTAATTTATTTTAAATTAACATAATAACCAGACATGCTTGTGGAGCCACCTCCGTCTGTCCTTTTTGCACGTTGCAGGTGGAGCTTTACGCAATCCCCACTACCGAGAGCAACCGAATCATAATAGATGATGGACAGGATGGTAGATGAGATGATGGCGACGATTGCCAAAGTTGATATCTTTCGATCATTTGAGCTACGATGGTAACGCATCCAAGGATGAAACAGTAGAGGGTGGGCGGGATTAGAAGCGGCGGGGGGTGTGGGGAACGGTGCCAGCGAGGGGGGTGGTGGTGGTGGTGGTGGTAGTGGTGGTAGTGGCGGCCTCGATCTTTCCCTTTCTCCTCCACCACCGCCTTTACCATTCTTGATAAGGCTGGAATAGACGCCAAAGATTTCATCTTTCCCTTTTTCTCCCAATCGCGAGGGGTTTTTGGGGTCGATTTGTGCGATAAGCAAAACCCAACAAGGGGTGGGCGAGGCGAGGGGGAGGTGGTGGGGGAGATGGGGAACATGGGGAGCAACGGCGGGAGGAGGAGGAGCCACGCCGATCGTGGTGGGTCTCACACCGCGGCCTCGCATGCTCTGCCACATGCGCCGCCGCCAGTGCCAGAGCAGCAGAATCCGTCTGCTGCGACGACCCCGCAGACATCCGCCGGTGCCAGTAGGTATTTGTTTGCTGCCTCCACACCTTACCCTCCGCAATACCCCAACCACGGCTCTCCACAGTATTATCAGCACTCTGGGTACTATCCACCAACACCCCCTCCCATGCCAACGCCGGTGCCTGCGCCGTTTCTTCACCACCACACTCACCATCGTGCTGGTATTGCATCCATGGACCATCATCATCTTCATCATCATCATCCGCTCAATTGGGGCGGTGGGGGACGGTATCCGGCCGGGCCTGTGCCGCCTGTGACGCCGTACGTTGAGCACCAAAAGGCCATCACCATCCGAAACGATGTGAACCTCAAGAAGGAGTCTTTGACGGTGGAGCCCGACGCAGAGAATCCCGGTCGGTTCCTGGTGGCATTCACGTTTGATGCTACCGTGGCTGGAAGGTGAAGTTCCATGAGCGTTGATCTCAATTCTGCAGTTTGTGCTTGTATGCTTTCTACCTTGAGTCATTCTTTGTGTGCTCCGATGGCGGACGCCGCCCTTCACGAAGATAAAATTTTCCCGTATCGAAATCGATTCGTGAAATTAATACCTTAATATCGTTTGTGAATCCTTTTTCACTAGTTTATAGAATATTCTAATAAAAGACTTACTGAAGATATGTTAGGAAAAATAGTGTCACATCGAAATCAATGAATGAAATTAAGACCTTTATGTCACTTGTAAGTTATTTTTTATTAGTTAATTGATTTTAATAAGATAAAATTTATAAATAATTGATATTTATAAATTATATCATCGAATTTGTAACAGTAGGCTGCCATTTTAATTCTTTGCAATGGCATTAGTGTTTCCATGATTCAGAATCTCTGATATTACTTTTTTATAGAACTGTGGTTTCTTGTGTTGTATTTTTTGGTTACCAAATTACTGCTGGATATAGATTGTTGTATTTTCTGGCATTAGTGTTTCCATGGTTGTATTTTTTGATATTCATGTTTTTGTTTTATGCATTTGTTTTTGCTTCCCATTTCTTCTTATTTTTAACTTATGGTTGTCATCTTCTCATTTATGGTGGTTATGTGAACTTTGTAAATGATTGATTTTTTTTGATAAAGATGGTAATTAAATTAAAAATACTTAACTGTGAAACCACTGTTTGGCAAGTTCATGCATGATTCAAATACAAGACAAGCAAATCAAAGATAATGAAATATTCGAAAAGCATCTTGTAGCAGAAGGATTGAAGGAGCAATCCAATGACACCATTGTTTGGTAGCATCATTTGTGGTTGAGTTGAATATTTACCATTCATTTTCATGGATGAATATTATTTGTACCATACATCCACCAACTCTTGTTTATTATAAGACCTTTTTTATTTGTAGCATAAATACATTGCCTCTTTTACCATCAGCATTTAACTTATTCTCTTCAAACAAACAGCATCACTATCCTGTTTTTTGCAAAGGAAGTATCTGACTGTAACCTGATGCCAATGAAAGACAGTATACCTCAACCAGTTACAGTGTCTTTCAAGGAAGGCCTAGGTCAGAAGTTCAGGCAGCCACCTGGAACAGGAATTGACTTTTCATCATTCAATGAAATAGAACTTCTCCAGGAGGGAGAGATGGAAGTGTACCCTCTTGCAGTGAAAGCAGAAGCATCTTCTTTTGATGACCGTGGCTTGGCAGGTGATGGACAGAAGACTGAAACTCCAAACTCACAGATCACTGAGGCAGTGTTTGAGAAGAAAGAAAATGGGGGATACCATGTTAAGGTGATGAGGCAGATTTTGTGGGTGAATGGTGTTAGATATGAATTGCAGGAAATCTATGGGATTGGCAACTCTGTTGAAAACGATTTTGATGGAAATGATCCTGGGAAAGAATGTGTCATATGCCTGTCAGAACCATGTGATACAACTGTTCTACCTTGCCGACACATGGTATGTGCACTCCCTAAGATCTCTTTTTGGTGTCACTTCTTGACTTCTCATTAATTTACGTTTTATATCCAATGAGATATATCTTGCTGGAAAATGGAGAATTTCTACAAAATTCTCACATTGTTCTTTTCTCAACTTGGGTTAGCTAGGCTGCTAGTCACACACTGGAGATCTCGTGTATTGTGTGCATGGCTATGTAGATTTGCAATGACCTGAATTATATAAACATGGAGTTGATTGTAGTTTTACACAATTATTTGATATAGTACATTATCTAAATTGTGTAAGTTAGCTGAATAAGATTGACACCTAGCTAGATACAGCCTGTATGTTGAAATCCTTATGAGAATTGATGTTTGTTTGCTTAGTAAATTCAGATCTTTGTTATAGGACAAGATTTGCAATGCTCATTGTTTTATTAAAAGGGTTTGCTTGTCAATAGAGTTGGTTTTACTTTTTTCTTTGTTCGGAAAAATAGTCTCAGATTGAAAAAATGAGTAAAACTGAGATTTTTATATTACTTATAGGTCTTTTCTCATTAGCTAATTGATTTTAAATCCACATGATATTAGAGTCAGGTTACATACGTTACATGTAAGATGTTATATAAAGTACTCTGATGAATGACTCACAAATGTAAGAGCATGTTAAGAAAAATAATCCTACATTGAAAAAAATGAGTGAAACTGAGACATTTGTGTCACTTGTGAGTCTTTTTCTGCTATCTAATTGGTTTTAGGACTCACTAAGAGAATCTCTTATCAAATTTTAGTGTGGGCTTAACACCTAACCATAATTTTTTTTTGGATCTTAGTTGTTGGTCTCTCGGCTGGTAAAATACTGGGAAGTTTGTTTGTGTGTGTGAAGCACTATTATTCACTTCATGAAATCACTCTGCGATTATTCTGTTTGATTGGTTGATACAATGAATTTTCCCTAGGTCACCACTAAAGCTGATATCTAGCTACCATCTAAGTAGTTTGGAGAAAAGAAGCGATTGATTAATCATTTGAACTCATGGTAGACAACTCCGCATCGTGACGACGTCTTGACTTTACTTGATCATCAATGTTCTGTGGTTGTTTTGCAGTGCTTGTGCAGTCAATGTGCGAAGGTCCTGCGGTTTCAGACAAACCGGTGCCCGATCTGCCGACAACCAGTGCAGCGCTTGCTGGAGATCAAGGTGAACAACAAAGGTGAGGAGCAGTAAGGTGCCTGTGATGACCGACACGATAATCATCGTTAAGGAGTCGACTTTTCACAGCCTGCCTTCTTCTCCCCAATAATCATCGTTAAGCGGGGCGTATTTTTACATTCTCAAAAGCTATTGGCGTCTGTGATGACCGACATTGTATAATCTCCCCGTCGATGGAGTTGTGTGTTTGGTTTTTGAACATAAGATATGTTCAACATTTGTAGATGTAAGATTAAGTCTGTTGCAATAAAACCTACTCCATCACTGTGATTTTCTTGGTGTCTATTGATCAGCAATTAAGGATATGGACCTTTCCAATGAACAGATGTTGTAAATGCACACTGAAGAGGGGTTTTTGTCTTTA
Source organism: Amphibolis antarctica (assembly GCA_024699675.1). Taxonomy (NCBI): domain Eukaryota; kingdom Viridiplantae; phylum Streptophyta; class Magnoliopsida; order Alismatales; family Cymodoceaceae; genus Amphibolis; species Amphibolis antarctica. The sequence goes on along the minus strand of JAMKPZ010003692.1, from coordinate 20,240 downwards.
AAATATATGAAAAATTTGTGAAAAGTGATAAGAAATTTAACTTTTTATTTTTCGTCATTTTTCAATATTTCTCGTTAAAAGCACAAATTCTCTTTTGAGAGTTTTTCCCAATCAAGAAGCGAAACTTGCGCATCTACTCTCGGTTTGTTTGTTTTTAGATATTGGCAATGTTTTTGTTTTCTGGTGGCGGAATGAAAGAATTTTTTCGTTTGTCACTTGAAAGAATCATATGTTTCTTCAGGTAGATTTAATATTTGGTTCGGTTAATCCTAATTTTAATGCCAAGTGAATAAATTATATTGCATGATCAAATTATAACATTTGATAAATAAACGCAAGTTAATTGTAAGATATTAAATTTCATTATTTAAGTTAATGTTTGGTTGCTTGAAGGATATCTTAAAGAATTTACGTGAAATTCAAGTTAAAGTTGCACAATTTTTTTTTAACTTCAAAAGTTAGATAATCCTGAAGTTAAATTTCTAATAATTACATAATAATTTGAATGATAAACTTATAATACACTTATACAATAAAATTTCTAATGTTGTAATCTAATTAGGGAATATAACATGTCGCCTAAGAGCTAAACATATAATAATAAAAAATTAAATAAAGAGCCAGACATATGGTGACTACCATAAGCTAAAGAAGCAGGTCATGATAAATACAAAATCACAATATTTTTTTAAAAAAATCTTCTATATTATTATAGTTGCCATGATCATTCCAAAGTTTTTTACTGATAACAATTAACAAACTAGCGTGCACGATAACGCTAATGAATTTACATGAAAATATTAATACCTCAGAGTTACCTTGCTCCAGCCACAGAGAGATAATAAAGCCAAAGAAACTAATGGGGAGTTTTATATCATGAAAATTAGGGAAAAGGAAAATCTTAAAAAAAATTCTGGATAATAAGATAACATAGTAAATTATTGCAATCTAATAGCCAACAATAAAAGAAGTATACAGAGCGGATCGTGTTGTCCGGAATAATTAGTCACACAACACAGAAGGTGATCATATTAGTTTATTATACGTTAGATCTAAGCATCAACATGACAGAAAAAATAAAATTTTATATGTAAATAAACCCACCGCTGGCAATACGCTTGGTATATCCACACGCTTGCAGGGGGACAAGCAATAATGCTTGTATGGGGGTATATGATATGGTAATATATACACCAGTTTTGTCGAGATAGCTATTTTTCCCAAGGGAAATTAACCATGGACTTTGAAATTTCAAATTGACGGGTTTGCTAGTTTTTTGCCCTGTATACCAGAACCTGGAGACAAAGACGTGTAGTTGAAATGAAATCTTGACACCAAAATTTAATCATTCAATGAACACATTTGTTGGAATGCGCGCATGTCTTACCAGATTGCCCGGATTAGAAGAAAAAAAAGCATGCAGGGCGGAAAGAGATTCTTGGGCTTCCAGTACTTGTAACTCTTCTTCTAAGGTGTTAGCTTGACCATTGGGAACACGACAATTGAGAGATGCAGACGCATCGGACCGTGGCTTCTTTACTAATATCTCGATTTCCTCCGCGTGTATTGAAGTCTCGTGTGCAATAAACTGCATACGGAAATTCAGATGGGCAATGGTGGAAAACGAAAATATACCATCGAGCACATGGAATGACACATCTTGGAACCGTCAAAACATGAAGCGTTGAAGAAAATTTTACCTGACAAATGTGTTTGATGGACAAGGTTGGCCGGCAACAAAGATAAGGCCGCTCCAAGCTAGGCACCGTCTCTTTGTCCAAAGGAAGAAGGGTCAAGTGCATGTCATACTGAAAGAAGGAAACATTTATTTACCATCGTGATAAGGTGTGACGGAAGTCAACAAAGTACATTATCCTACAAAGGTAATGTAATCTCAATCGTAGTTACCTCATTTTCTTTTTCATCTAGGTTACGAAGGTAATCTACCAGTCTTGTTATGCGATTGCCCTTGGCATTCTTGCCGTTTGAACCGCTACCATGTCGGGTTTGACTACGGGCAGCACCCTTTCCCCACACAAGCACATCTCTATTTCCCACTCGTGCAGGTGATGCACCTCGCATTTCTTTGCCTCCTGCATCATCATTTTCATCACAACCTCCATCAGCACTGCTTGTTCCTAAGGCAGGTGAAAGTCGTGGGCCCAACCGTCTCCTAAACTTCTTCAGCCTTGTCTCTGTGCGCTCATCAGCAGAGGATGAATCCTTACCCACATCATTAACGTCTGCATCTTCATCCTCATAGTCCGAACCCTGAATGGTATCACGAGAAAAACTTCTATTCCTTCCCCTTCTGAAATTAACAGATTTCCTTGCTGCAGCCCTAGCTGTGATTCGCCTCTTACCGAGGGCTTCTGTTTGTCTTCTAAGTATCTCAGCTATGGATGCCTGAATCTATTATAGCAACAAATAGAGATCAAACTACTACACAGTCGTGGTCCTTCAAAATCTATAATAACGATGGCCAATTCTTACCTTCTTATTGCGATTATTTTCTTCTTCATGAAAAGCCAGTTCCTGTGACCAGAGACAAGATTTGAATGATTATAATAGAAAAGTTAATGAGCATTGACATCAACAGGCTATAAAACTTTTTGATACCTCTTGTTCATATCTATCAATATCTGGATATAATGCCGCAATTAATGCATCGTAGTTTGGATCATCGCGCAAAGATCGGCGACTTGCACAATGTGTACGACAGGCAGGACACTCATTATTCCTGCAAAAGGGCAAACAAATAAATGACTTCATGTTTGTTCGATATGAATGGTACCACTGTTTTATGCAAGGACGTGATGTATTTGTACAAGGAATATGCCATGCTGCATACCCAAGTCGCATAGATTTGTCAATACATTCCCGACAAAACCGGTGGAGACATTCCATCACTGTTCTAGTTTTTCTAATAATCCCTGCACAAAGAAGAAAATTCAATCATCAAAAACCTTGAACAGAGCGGCAATCAACAGTAAACAACTGAATTTTTCAAAACATACACCTCCAGAAGAAAATATAACAGAAAAGCTAGATAAACAATATGCCAATATCTCCAAACAAGTCCAACAATAAGCTCGCAACAATTTGATAAAAAACTCATCAGGTACTTCAAGTGCAGAGAATAGTGTTTTTCACTACATAGATTGATGAAGACAGTAAGGACATATATAAAAGATTAGTACCTACAAGAGAGCACATCCATGAAAATGTTTTTGCCCAGAGGAGTGTGCATATGGTAACTGGCCACAAAAATTGTAACTAAAAATGCATTGCCAAAGTACGCTTAAAGGAGAAACCATGATGCCTTATAATCCTGTATTTTCCATCAGGAATGGAGGCAGGAATATGAACTCCATAAAATGCTATATAGAACTATAAAATGCAAGAACTCAAAGAGTAGGCAACCTTGATACTTTCGTCAACTTTGATCTTAAATAATACGTAGAAATATAGTTTTCTTTAAAAAAATGGGTTGGGTGGAAGTGGTGCAATACCAAGTAACCAATGAGGCCAGGTTCTTAGATAGGGATAGGACAAAAAAATAAATTCCACTAACTTTGAATTTCTCAAAACATGCAAGTCAGGGTTGAATATTCCAAGCATGAGATTTCCACGAAATCAGCAATTTTCTACTAACTACAACACTTCAAAATCTTCTGGCTAGCATACACTAATAGGCAGCAATGTAAGGTGTCATGTTTGAGCAAATCATCCATAAAAGGTATATTAGAAAAATTGCCATCTTTTGTACGGTCATGTCAGAAATCTAAGCTCAATCCATGCTTAATTATTCCTGATAAGGAACAAATATGAAGAAAATAGCTCCATTAAAAGACAAACTGGGGAAAATGTGTATCCCTGCCTAATCCTTTTCTGATACAATAATCGTCTATTGACTTGTACTAATGGCAGCTTGAGATAGAGATTACCAACTCTAACTTGCATTTGGATTTGGCATAATTTTTCATAGCAAAATGAAAACAATAAAATGAGTGTGACGAATTTTTTATTTATACATTCTCTGTACAACCAAAAGCTGTTATCAGGAACGAAATACTACAAGATATTTCCCAATACAAGTGACTCCAATCAAAGTTTTGAAAATATTCTACCAACTCCAGGTTACCCTGTAAAATTTGTACCAGGAGGAAAAGGCACTATTGTTCAAAGGCCTAGTTTTCTATATAAGGGTTGACCGTTGACCAACAAAATGCAAGAAAAAATCCATCATTTATAGAATGTAATTGGATGGACTTGAATTGTATATTTCGTACAAGAGAATGTGCAAACAAATATAATCAAAAGAAATTTTTTTTCTATTCAGTAAAAAAGATGGGTACATTATTTATTTCAGTTTTTGTTCATCTGCTTTTTTTATTCTGGGGAAAAAAGTTTCTAATTTACAATTAGAACAAGGAAGAAGAAAGATAAACATAGGGGTGCCACCAACACTAGCAACCTGTTCATTTACATTCTAAATCATCAAATGTAGGATATGGACCATTTTTAACAGAGACAAGTATAAACTGCATAATCGTGTAAAACAAAATGAAAAAAATACAATGACGAATCGTGTAAAATGCATACCAAATAGTAATTAGTCCAAGAGGAAAATTCTCAGATGAAATATGCCTAACAACATCATTTCCATTTGATTTTCCAGTTTGCAAGTATACAATGATGGAATGGTCATATTGTAAGACAACAGGTACTTGGAGAAAACATATAACTTTATTGACTAGAAGGGAGTGTCTTACATATTAAGGTCCTCCCAGCCTATGTTGAAAACTTTGATTAAGATCTAAGAACGCAATGCAATAAGACAGCGTCCAACAAGATGGTTGGCAGTCCAACTACAACTTGATTCAATGGTTGGGTTGTGGCTAAATCTACATAAAGCAGATTACCTACAGTTGGTTCTTTAAGTGATAAGGAGTTCATTAAAATATCAATTTTCTGGCAAGGTACCTAAATAAAATAACATTTTTTACTTTCTCTGTAATAGATCTTTATATCCACAAGAACAAGCGACTTTTTTTTTCTTGGATATTGTTTTTCCTTGCAATAAATACTGCAATGAAACCCACCAAGTAAATAGACGAAATTTTCATTTTTCCCAGTAATATATTGGTTGTTTTGAGTAGGAATTCATTTCAGCAAGCACAAATGCTACTAATTTTGCAGTCATTTTGCAAGATTTTGTAAATAGAAACAATATAAGTGGTTCATGTTGAATGTATGATGTATCTAAATTTTCCATCTTGCACCACAAAAAGAAACTTCGAAAAATGCATACCTAGGCATATAGCGCACTGCACTTCTTTTCGTATGTCTGCCAATTTCACATGGATATATCTGCATGCATCATATAAGACGAATATCGTTGGCAAGGAAAATAAAACAATGGAAATTATGTTTTATGTGATCAAAATGTGACCATTCAAACAACACCGACCATGCCTAACTAATAGCACAAAAAATAAAGTTTCCATCGTGTTTATCAAAATAGATATCTTTAGTATAACACATTCCTATGTGCATATATCATCTACCATCATCCTCTGTAAAGCATCCCAAGTGATCAGAGATTTAAGTGAATGAGTTTACCTATAAGCAACGTCCTAGTTTTCTGTTTCAGGATAAGTACAGCCGTCGGCTTCTTGGAAACCCAAAAGGAAACCGCCACAAACCATATAGATAAATATTAATCATAAGCTACCACATGCAAGTATACAATGGAGAATTTCTATACATTATCTAAATTTTTTCAATTTGACAGAAACGTCTCATGTTTCCCTTTCACAGGAATTCGTGGAAGAAAAAAACGAGTAATTATGTATACTAATCCAAACAGAATTTTTTCCTCCGTACTAAGCAGCTTCATGGAGATATGTACAGTGCACGGACACTTACAAAGATAAGCAACTCTACGAAACAATAGTGAATCAGTTCAAAATGCTACGTTGAGACACCAAACCATACGTTCTTCGACCTTCGCTTCTCTGTGGCAGAGTAGCAAACTCACTCCACCTTCGGGAACGTCATCTCTCCACTATTTCACTTACCTCTCTAATTCCCCTATCCCAAGGCACACAAACAAACGCATCACCGAAACACAGAGCATCAGTGTATGACAACAGAGATGCATACACCCCCGCCGCCCCCACTCCACCAGATCGAGTGAAACCAATGCTGCGAGCCTGCAACTCGACGTCTACAACAAACTACCAAGAATAGCTAGCAACAGTGGCAGATGAGGGGAGCAGAGAGCAAATCCACGAAAACCTCCGACTCAGGAAGCAAAAGGAAACACAGGAATCCAAAATAAAAACGTACGGACGTAAGCAACGCAGATGAAAGAGGAAGAAGCAAGAGGGAAGGCCCGTACTCGTCCTTAAAACTGGAAGAAGAAGGGATTCCGCTGTCCTCACCATCAGAACCTATTCAACACAACACAAAAGGAGAAAACACTCCGATCAACGTAAAGCCCGTTCCATTCGAGACCACGGCAATTGTTTCTTACCAGCCTGCTCGTCGCACCGCTGAAGAACCGGCTCCTGCTTCTCCTTCACCTCCATCACCTCCATCTTCTCCTCCTCCTCCTCCTCCTCCTCCTCCTCCATCGCCGCATCTTCCTCCCCGTTCTCTTCGTCTACCTTCTCCTCCTCCTCCGCCCGACGAATCTGCTCCAAGTCCGCGAGGATTGTTGCTTCTCCTCCTCCTTCACCACCCCCGTCCCCAGAGGCATGACGGTGTTGCTTCTGGAGATGATCCTCGGGGGCGGAGGAGGGAAGCGGCCGCTTCTGCGCTGGCATTCCTGTTGCTCCTCAGATCACGTCCCTTCCCAGCGACCTACGTCGTCGGCAGCGGTCGTCGAGCTTGACCGACCTAGAATCCCACCGCAGTCGTAGAAAAGAGCGGCGGATTCGCGGCGCTAACAGTCGACCAACGGCATTCAAGGAAACATGCAGATGCGATGGGAGGACGGCGAGATCACCACCACAACAACAACAAAAACGACGACGACGATGACAACGATGACGACGACGGCGACACCGGCCTCCACCGAATCCTCTGCTCCTGCCCCGTCGTCTTCCTCCTCTCCTCGTCCTCGTTTCCTCCCTTCGCTATTTCTTCTCTTTCTTTCTCGTTGTGTTTGGCTGTTGGTGGTGGTGGTGTTGCTTCTGCGGCTTTTATGCCTCTTCTTCTCTCCTATTCTTTCCTCCCTTCCTCTCTCGTCTCGGCTTCTATTTATTTATTCTTATTCTTATTATCGGAGAAATTACTGGATTGGGCTGTCATCATTTCTCTTATTTTATTCTTTATATATTTGTTTTTTCATCAGTAATATTTGATTTTGAATTTAAATATTCGTTTAGAAAAAATATTATTTAAATTTTTTTTAATAGTTCATTTGTACGGATAAAATTAGATAAAAATAAATAATTAAGAATTTATTTTTTAATTTAAATTAAATTTAATAAATAGATGTTTATACATTTTACAGGATTCAATCGAATTTAAAATTTTAGTGTTATGAATGTAATAAAATTGAATTTATATTTTATTTTAAAAATAGTAAAAAGTTAATATATTTTAAATTTTAACTATTAACTTTTAGAGAGATGTAAAAGTTACAAAATGCCTCGTAGAAAAGAGCAAGTAGAAAGATTCTCCTTAATTCACAAAAGAGAGGTTAAAATTGAATTTTGAACCTCCTTTCAAATGAATTCTATGAATGAATTAAATTTCGTTAGAAAAAATTTACACAAATACTTAAATTAAACAAAATTAAATTCTCTCTCAATTTCATCAATACAAAACTCCATAAGTTTACAATTACATCTTAACCTTAACATTCATAAAAAAAGCCAACGAAAGTTTGATTTAGGTAGGACAACTAAAAAAAGGAAAATAAAGGTAAAATTTAAATTGAACTAAGCGAGTAAATAAACAAAAATAGGGAATTTAAAATTTAAAATTTAAATACTTCTAAATAAACAGTAGCATAGAAAAGTAAAAAAGAAAAAGAAAATTAACTTATGAGGGGTGAAAATGTAAAAAATACGATAAAAGGATGAAATCGAATAAAAATTATAAATTAGAGATTTGAAAATTAAAAAATTTAGGTAAAAATCAAATCAAATCACGAAGTGTTGTTTGTTGATTCCTAACGTAATTTGTTAGGTACTAAAGTTACAATTTTATTTGATTTATATATTTTTTAACATTTTTTCCATTTAAAAAACAATGACTGAAATTTGAAAAAAACTAAATTTTGAAACGTACAGATCAGTGGCTGATTCATTTTTGATTTATATAAAAAATTTATTATTTATTTAAATTTTTAACATAAAAAAATCTATATATTAGTTACGTATATTTACCTCTCGTTTTTGTTAACTAATGTCAATGTCACTGCTAGTGAAGTCCGACCCAAAAAAAAACCATCAAAAGACTTGTGTAATTTAATTGAAGTTAACTTTTAAAATTATTTTTAATATTATTATTATTGTATTAATTTTAATATATAAATTTTTTTATTTTAATTATGATGTAAATTTAACTTCGTTTATAAAATTAATTTCAATTTCAACTTTATCTATAAAAATTTACCCAAATGAGACCTTAATATTTCTAGTCAATATTCAAATTTCAAGTGATTAGCATCTACTTACCTTTTTTTAAAACAAAAAATATTGAAAAACATATTTGAATGTCAGATATTTTAAGGATGACAAGAAATGAATTAGTGGATTAGATGGTTTAACCCATTTGGTTTGACAGGTCAACGTGTAGACATATATATTTAATGAAGCTTTCGACTGGATTTTTACTATGAAAAATAAAATAATTTTGTAGCTCCCACTCAAAAGATCTCAGAGTCTCTATTTTAGTTTTAATCTAACAACAGTGGAAAATTAGTATTTATAAATAATGTGAAGTTAAAATTTATATATGCAAGAGTTTATATAAAATTAAAATTAAAATTGAAGTTAGATTAATGACTCAAAACATCTCATAAATTTTAATTATACGTTTATAATCAAATGATATAATTACATCACGGAGTTAACTAATTATATGGTTAATTGAAATTTGTTGGTGTATTTATTAATTGCGTATTCCTTTTATTTTATTATTATCTATCTTTCATTTATCTAAAAAAATTAAAAAATAATGCTAAATTCAAAGCTTCTCAAGTTCTCATCCATGTTCTTGCAAAAAGGCGAATGGAGTAGCAGATAATTAACTTTTATTTTTTATTTCTTTTTCTTTTAATTTGTTTACTTTCTGATTTTTTTTATTTTATTGTATACCTGAATCTTTTTTAAACATTATTTTTTGTAAACTTAGTTCTGTTTTACGCAACCAAAAGGTTGGATCTCTTTTTATATTACCATTGCATTAACCGTCGTACTTTTTTATTAAAAAAATATCTTGAAGATTTAAATTTGGAAACACTTATTAAAAATATTAACTTATTCAATGGATTAGTGTGGATCGTGTCCAATTAAGTTAGAAAAATTGTATTATTGATTAATGATTTAATGAATTATATTTAAACTATATTTTTATATTTTTGGATATGATACTTACTTTTGACATATAGATTGACATGGTGACTTTTTAAAACTGTGTAATTATTTTAATATATTTTTATTAAGTGGTAAACGTTGCATATAGCTTAGTGATTTAAGTTCGTCAATCGGTAATGTATGATTTCACGTTAGAATGTTACCGTCAATCATTTTTTAATATTTATATATTATATTAATTTTTAATAAAAAAATAATTAAAAATTAAATCACGTTAAATCAGCATACGAAAGCTCAAATGAGTCCTACCTATGCCATTGACCGAAAAGTCATGCAGGAATAGTGTCATGTTTATAAAAAAAAATTGATTAGCAATGGAATATTTAATAAACAATTCCAAAATAATTTATTGAATAAATAGGAACCCCCTTCGCTGCAAGCAAAATTTACGAATTGAAACGTAAAAGACAAAAGTACGGATGTAAAATCTTAAGGCCCTAAGGGTATGTTTATTTAAGAGATATAATTAAGTGAGATAATATTTATATTCTTTTAAAAATTCTACGACTTACAGTATAATTATTTTAGTATAATTTTTATTATAAAATGTTGAAATTATTTAGTAAATATTACTATAAAATATTGTAATATATAATGAAAAATAAAAATATACAGTAAAAAACGTAAAAATAAATAGTGATTCTATGTTCATAATGAATGTTAGGTGAATGACATTTGACGTAAAATATAATTATTTAAAATATAAGAATATTGATATGAATAAAAAATATGATGTCTAAATAATGAAAGAATAAATTAAGAAATGAAAATGTTATCACAAAAATAAAAATGATTAAGGATCGTTCACTAATTCTACTCTTTCGCTCTTGAAGTTGAAAAAAGTGATTTTAACAATTTTGAGATGGGAAGAGGGGAAATAGTGATTTTAATAATAGAATAAATAAATTAGAGAATGTAAATGTCATCGTAAAAATAATAATACTTTTATAAATTAAGGGTGTGTTTGTTTATACCTACTTTTGAAGTAGATTGAAGTTGTGTAAATAAACATATTTTTTTTATTAATACGACAACTCCAAGATCCTAAAGCACTAACTTCAATATAGTTAATTTCTTACTTAGTAAATGAGTCACTCGTTTATAGTTTTTCAAAACAATAGTCACTTCTCGAAGTCTAAAGAACATAACGATCCAATGCATACTGATTTTGGTAGGTGATTTTTGAGATTTTTATTTTTTATTTTTTTTGAATTTTTTATTTTTCATTTTTCTACTTTATTTTCAGAATTTTTTGGATTTTGATTTTTTTTCTTTGTTTAGTTATTTTTGCAAGTGAATGTTGATTTTTTCATCTAAAAATTATTTATGAAAATTGTAGTTATTAAATTTTTTTATGATTAAATTAAAAATATTTGTCTAAGAGTAATGTAATTTGATTCAATATATTATAATTTTAAAAATTAAAAATATTTCATTAAAACGTTTGAAAATATATGTGAAATTGATTTGTTGACGTAATTCATTTATATTTAAATATTTTTAACATTATAAAATTATAAAATTAGAACTTTACATATACTTTTATTTATTTTTAAAAATATTTTTAGTAAAATAGATTATTAAAATATTATTAGTAACATTTATAACAAAATTAATCGTAAAATTAAAATTAAATTTTTTTTTCAAAAATACTATAATAACGAATAAATGTAGCTTCTAAACTACTACTTTTTTTAAAAAATATTATTTTTTCGAAATACTGTTATAATATTACTTTAAAAAAGTTAAAAATTATATTTTAAAATTTAAACAAATACATCCTGAGAATGGGTAAAAGCGAATGATATCTGAGTGATAAGGTAACAAGACAATGTACCAAATTCCGACCGGTGGCGAAGTGTTTTTAAGTGCCAAGTGCTCGTGGCAGACGTCAATCCACTGCTATTCTATCTCCTCCGTCTCTGGGGACGAGCCGACTCGATCGGCGTTCGCTTCTCGGTCGGGAGTCGGTAATTGCTTCTTGTTCTTTCTCTCGTTTTGGTTTGCCTTCGCAAATGATTCGTTCCCTTGCGATTCTCGTCCGGTACGGTGGTGGAATTTTCATGCTTGCTTCGGCTTGAATATTGTGGAAGTCGTTCGTGCAGGGATGGGGATGAGTATGCTGTCGGCTACGTGGCCTATCTGCTCCAGTGCTCGTGGTACGGAGGCGTGCACTCAATGGAAAGGAGGCGGCTGTTTTAGGAATTACCCTGGTATGATATGGTGACATTGCGCAACCGTTAGTTATTACGTTAGTGGTGGTTTTGGGATTGATGTTTTGAGTAGATGTGTATGAGACGTTGTGATGTTTGGATTTTTCGCATTACCGCTGTTTTTTAATCTCTTGCGGTCAGTAGTTTATAAGTGGTAGAGGCCATTTTTGCATTGTGGCACGAAGAAATGTGTGAGGTGAGGAACTCAGGACGTGCCATTATAATGTGGCTTGTTCAAGTAGTCATTACTGGAGATGAGTTTCTCTGAAGATTAAAGTCCGTGATACATGAGTAGGGAGGTTCAAAAAGGTTATAAGGCAGTGAAGTGAGTTTCAGATGAGATCGTTGATCTTTGGCAAGAAGGTTAGGATGATAAATCTAGCTGGAGGAAGTCTCGCATCTACTACCTCATCAAGAGTTTTACGGTTGCGAACTCCACTGCACCATCTCGGAGAACACATCATCTTTATGGATCACTCAACGTCCAAGACATTATAGGATGAACCATCTAGAATCCGTTTTCCATTATTAAAAATATGATACTTTCATGTCTAAAATTTTTTTTTGAGTCATGAATAGCCTTAACTGTCCTAGTTTCTCTATGTGACAAAGTTCCCTTTTAGAGTGCATAACTGGTTATGGCGGTTTTTACTTGATGGTGAGTGTTAAATTCTGGATGAATGCAAGACGGGTGTATTTCAATATTCTCTTCTGTTTGGAAGAAAATCTCCAATCTAAAAGATTTAAATTGCCATGACTTTCCAAGGTCATAAACTTTGAGATGCAGTGTTTTCTTTTCTATAATATCTGTGTATCTTTGGCCAATTGATTGCAAACTATAATTTTTTTTTGCAGAATCAATTGGTCTCCAGGCATTTCTTTAAAGATGTTTTCATTTTTTCCAACACTAGTAATTTTTAATTCTGATCAACTGTTTTAAAGCTACCTGCATGAAAATTAATTCATATTTTCACATATGAGACCTAAAACTAATAACAAAAATGCATTTATTTTTATGTTCTTCTAAAGGAGAAGCTAATTCTGGTGATTTTTTCCCAACAGCTGTGGATCTTCGGAAAACAGCTTCAGGAAAAGTGGAAGATTGGAAGAAGTTATTTATATGGCCATCAAAAACGTTTCTTTCCAATCAATTTGTCTTTGGCAGATCTCCCAGACTCACTTCAGGAGGCAGATCAGACAAAAATAGGCATAATGTACTTTTTTGTCTTGCATCAGAAGTAACAGGTCCTTTGTATGCATGGCCAGATAATCAGGTAAAAGTTTCTCTATGATCATTAACTTTCTTTCATGTCCCATCAACATACAGGAACATGGGTTCTCATTTCTTAAAGAAATACACTATCTATTGTGCATTGAAATAAGATTTTGGTGTTTTAAAAAAAATATCTTGCAATGGATCATGTTAAGGCTTCTTGGAGCAGCAAGATACTTTATTAGAGATACACTACCTATTACCCTCTGACATGGACCTTTTTTGTCTTGAAACATAATTATGATATGAAGGGTGTCTTTTTTTATGGGAAGAAAAGGAAGATTTTGCAGCATTTCCAAGTGTGTCTAGCACAGATAAAATTAAAAAGGAACTATTTCTTGTGAATAAAAGGTATTACAGTTAATTTTTGAACTATCACATGTATTGATGTACTCAAGCGTGCATTCTTCAAATTCAAGGAAAATGTTAAACTCCCCCCCCCCCTCACACACACAAAAAATTTGCTAATGTTCTATTGAGGTTTATTGGATAGATCTAGGTTTTTTACTCTCAGCTTGTACTTTGAAAATGGTTGAATTAGATAAGTCACCTAGATTTACCACTTTCAAGCTAACAATTTAGTGTTTTCATTGGGTTTTATTATTCCTTATTAGCATGGGTAAAATAAATAACACAAAAGGTCCCAAAAGACCTAAACAATTCCAAAATGATAAGGTCCATCTGTAGAAAAGTGTATGACTCTATGACTATGTAATTCCTTTAGGGTTGTTGCATAGCACACTACAACTGGCATATGCATCATATTGCGTGGATATTATGAAAATGGTTAATAGTAATACATTTTTACTCTCTACACTTTCAACTTCTAGTCCAGCAATATTAGGTTTTTTTTAATGCTTATACTTCTATAATGGAATCTGTTAAATCATTTTAGTTTGCAAGGAAGAGCTTTCTGCTCATTCAAGGATGACTGATTTTTTAATATGGTAGAAACCTCGAGTTTGTATATTAGGGGGAGGATTTGGAGGACTATACACTGCACTCCGACTGGAGTCTCTTGTATGGCCAAATGACAAGAAACCCCAGGTAAACCTTTAGATTTATCATGGAAATACTTGGGATGTGCTAAAGAGAATTAATAATGATATTTTTTGCATGAGTTCGATTTTGTTACTTCTTATCCATATGCCTAGTTTCATTTTTCACTTCCTCAGAGTGGTTTACCTCAGTCTTTAATTGAAATGGCTGGATCTTCCAAATTCATTAGTGCTATTAGAATGATGTTTTTAGACATTAGCTTTTATTTTCATACATTGGATCTAAGTAATTGTTATCAAGTAGGGTCTAGATTTAGGAAAATGTAATTTAGAAGGTAAGAAGGTGTCACAATCATTAATAATAATTTTCAAGAGGATTTGTAGAATCTAGCAGCATGGGAACTGAAAGAAACCCAATTAATCAGTTGCATGGTTCCAGATACGATTTTTGCCAAACCTAGTGGAAAATGGGGAGGTGTTATATATTAAAAACATTTCTTTTATCAACAACAGATCATTAATCTAACCACTTAATCTCCTTTAACAAACAAAGGAATATAAACTAAGGAAGTTCTCATACAGTTAATAGACGGTTAAAAGCAAGTTGTTTCCTGGATTATCTAGTAGCTATCATATCTAAATTTCTGATTGTAAATTTGAAAACAATATTATGTTTGAAAAATCACTCCAATAGCACCAAATATCAATACCACAAGAAAAAGGATACTTCAAGCACACTGCATGTGGTTTCCTGTAAAGCTGGTGTTTAGTGACCTTTGATGCCACTTGATCTCATTGATCCATAAACAAAGTGTGCTCATCACCTGAGAAAATTATGATATCATCAGTGACATTATATATAGGTGCTTCTTGTAGATCAGTCGGAGAACTTTGTATTTAAGCCTATGCTGTATGAGCTTCTATCGGGAGGTAATTAAAAATACCTTTATCTCATGTTTTGGTGGTGTTTCATTATGCCATATGCCATTACTGTTTGCACGAGTATGGCCTGGTAAGTCTTTTTGACAAAGTTTCTTGTTTTGTCCATTCACCTTTTCTGGACAGAAGTAGAACCCTGGGAAATAGCACCCTCTTTCAAGGAATTGTTGGCAAACACTACTGTCCAATTTGTGAAAGATAAAGTGAAGCTCTTGTGCCCATCTGATCATCTTCAAGAAGGTGGCTTTGGGAAGTTACAAGCTGGTGGAACAGTTCATCTTGAAAGTGGCATCACCATTGAATATGACTGGTATCGATTTCATAGTCTATTTGTCCACATTCACTTAGTTTTTTTTGCCCCACATTCACTTAGTTGATTGTGCTTACTATGTATTATGCATTCATATTGACAGATTTTGTAAAACTGTGAAATGTTTGTTCATGCATTTACATTATTCTTTGTTGGAGCTAGAGAATGGGATGCAAGCAAGTTTTTATAGCATTCTGGTTGAATGTAAGAGAGATGCAAAATTATTCACGAGTCATCTAGGCAAGAAACCTAGTAATTAAAACGGTAACCAAACCTACAAGAAAAGCGAACAGCAAGAAAATATAAACAAAAAAATCTCTCTGTGCACCTCTGGTAGCCTAAAAAATATTGAATCTTTTAGTAAAAAAATTTAAACCCCCAATTTATTTATGAGGCAGAGACTCAAAAACCTGTGAAGAAAATATTGGATCTAACCCTGCCAATTGAGACAGCTTCCACTGGACAGAAAATCCATGAGATGCTTCGCAATTTTTTCCAGCCTGGAGAATGATGCAAGAATGTGTTCACTGTGTCTTTCCATCTGGCACAGATATACATGCTTATAGCTTAATACTTAGCTGTGCTTTTATCCTCAGTTCATTCATCTTCTATGGTGTTCATCTCAGTTGAGAAAATAAAAATGGAATAAGAATATTTTTGCCGAACTCAATGAGATTTTATCCTTTTCTTGTTAAAAAAAAACAATTTTTTTGATTAAAATGAAAATTACTAGTCTGCCTCCCAAAGTTTTGATTTGATTGATGTACCATAACTGTCGTGTTTTTGTCAGCCCTGCTACCCAAAATTGATTTGATTGATACTACATTTTGTGTAATTGGACAGCCAGGTTGGTACTAGGCCTTGGAGCTGAAGCAAAACTTGATGTTGTACCTGGAGCTGCTGAGTTTGCCGTACCTTTCTCCACCCTTGAAGATGCACTTGTATGGGTCTTGCTGACGTCTTCATTTTCTATGCAGTTCAAGACAAACCAATCAGTGTTATCTTGTTGATTTAAATGCAGTACTATAATATTGTTAATAACAATATTCTCTTTTACTCCCTTGTTATATGAGCTAGCAGATTCAGGGTTTAGACTGAATTAAATAAATATTGGTCTTCCAATTTGTTAAACTTTGCCATCATAAAATTATCGTTGCAATGTTTATGAAAACTACATTCCAAAGTGATTGGTTGGATCATTGGAAAATATCAGTACGTTATGTTTATATATTGTACATCCAATCACCATCCCAAGCACTAGCTAACGATAGCATATGAATGCTTATTTTAAAATTAATTCAGCATATGTTGCAAGTAAAGACAAGTACTAAATAGCTGTTGACTTTTTTATATTACTAAATTCTGGAATGTAGTACA
This sequence comes from Amphibolis antarctica, assembly GCA_024699675.1. NCBI lineage: Eukaryota > Viridiplantae > Streptophyta > Magnoliopsida > Alismatales > Cymodoceaceae > Amphibolis > Amphibolis antarctica. The sequence continues at coordinate 3,513 of JAMKPZ010003692.1, read as the reverse complement.
TGGTTATGGTACCAAAAATTATACAATGTGAAAACATTAGGATTTTCAAAAGTTATGAATTTGTTTACTAAATTCTGGAATGCAGTACATTGTTATGGTACCAAAAATTATAGAATCTGAAAAACATTAGGATTTTCAAAAGTTATGAATTCGCTTAGTGTTTAATTTTCTTACTGTTGGTACCTTGATGAAGATGTACACTTACAAACTGTCTATTATTGAGTGTTATGACCAAAATTATCTAACTTGATGTTATAAGCTGTACTGCCTTCTAATGGTCATGGCCATGAAAATTTATTTGTAATTGCTTTTCAACTTCTTAATCTTATTTAGAGGGTGGATAAAATGTTGACATTGTTGGAGCGTGGTCGGATTGGTAAGAGCAACTCTCCAATATGTGTTGCTATTGTTGGATGTGGTTATTCTGGAGTTGAGCTTGCTGCAACTATATCGGAGAGATTACAGGGCAAGGGAGTTGTTCAAGCAGTCAATATCAGTACGACTATATGTCCAACTGCTCCCCAAGGCAATAGAGAAGCTGCATTAAAGGTAAGAACTTTTAAAAGATATTTACTTTGAACAGGTGATTTTTCTTAACAAACAACGAATATTAGAAAAGTGTGTTGGCTTTCTATCTTCCATGCATGCTTGCTTTCCTTGTTTAATTATGGTACACAAAATAAAACTAATATGCAACTACATTTCACTATTGGAGTAGGGTCATTTCATGATGTTTACACTCCATGAAGGTATCTTTAGGAAGTGAGAAGGGCTCATCGAATCATGATATTATTGAGTTCTGGGATCTGGTCAGACAGATGAACTAAGGTAGCAGGCATAATAGGAATAGAATTACTAGACAATAACAAAGCTTTCAGTGTCCCTTTTCTACTTATATACTTAAAAGGCCGAGACACCATAACAAAAGCAATCATATTGCTGGAACTTCACATTCTTTTGAAATTACTAGGTTCTTTCATCCCGAAATGCCCAGCTTTTCTTGGGATACTTCGTAACCTGTATAAGAGAAGCCTCCAGCACAGGTGAAGAGACTACCGGCAAAGCAGCCAATGGTCTTCGGAAGTACATTTTGGAACTTCAACCTGCTGAAAGGGGCCTAGAGAGTCAGGTTTTGGATGCAGATATGGTGTTATGGACTGTTGGATCTAAGCCTCTAGTTCCTCAAGCTGAACCATTTCAGCAGATGCACGTGATACCATTGAATGGAAGGGGACAAGTAGAGACTGATGAAACTCTACGTGTAAAAGGGCATCCACGCATTTTTGCAATTGGTGACTCCGCAGCTTTCAGGGATTCTTCCGGCAGACTACTTCCTGCTACTGCACAGGTACTTCGATATTGAAAACTTAGATCTCGTTTGATTTCCAAGTCTTTGTGATTTCTCATTCTTAAGATACTACCAAATGTTTTGTAGGTTGCTTTTCAGCAAGCGGATTTTACTGGTTGGAATCTCTGGGCGGCAATTAATAATCGACCTTTATTGCCATTCAGGTTAGATGAATTCCTAATACCCAAATTGGTATCTGACTTTTCTCAGAGCTGGAGTGTTTTTTTTTCTCCCAAATACCATGGAACACTATAATGAGATTTCATTAATTGCAGTCCAATACAAGGAAACTCATGAAGAATCATGAGAACGAAAATTCACGAAAAATCAGGAACTAATTACAAATACAATCCTCAAGCAATACATAAGAGATGAAAATTATGAAACTAGTCAAAACATTTCAACTTGTGGGAAAGGCAAACAAACTACAAGAATAGATGCTTCTTTTGAATCAACCTTAAACATGCACGTATAGATCTGGTTTTCAGCATGTATCACACGTCAAGTTTCTGACGTTTGCATTTACGGGTTTCAGGTTCCAAAATCTTGGTGAGATGATGACTCTTGGTAGGAACGACGCAGCAGTTTCACCCAGTTTTATTGAGGGATTTACATTGGATGGCCCACTTGGTCACACAGGTTGATTTTATAATATTAGATATCGTTGTCACTTCTTTGAACAAGATACTAGATCAAGTTTCACCCAGTTTTCACTGTTACTCCTACTGTTTTTGTTGTGTAATACATAACTCTCTTTGTCTTCTTTCCAGCAAGGAAGATGGCATATCTTCTGAGGTTACCATCTGACGAACACAGGGTAAAAGTGGGGCTCAGTTGGCTTACAAGGACAGCAATCGATGGTGTTGCCTCATTGCAAAGCTCCATTGCTGAAGCTCTTTTAGGCTCAACTAAATGAAAAAAAAAAGGCGTCCGTTTGATTGTTTCCCAGAGCTCCATTGACATTTTCAGTTTAACTCATGACAACCATTCATTTTGATGTGCATGACTGCTGGTCTCATTGTATTAAAAACCATTAGGAATATTTACTGGTTGAGACTGTTGTCAGTTGAGAATTTTGGAAATAATAGTCTTAGGTAGGATGATTAAAAAATAAAAAATTAATATAGAAAACAATCCTTTCATTGATAGGATTATTTGAAGTTAAAATTAGATAAATAGATAGTTTTAGTCTGTTTCAAGAGTTAGATAAATTTAAAGTTAAAATTAATTTTATAAATAGAGTTAAAATGACATGATAACACCCAAAGTGTCGTGTTTGACTTGCAAATCATAAAATTACGGAGTTCTCTTTTGTGGGATTTTGGATCGTGGGTGGACAAATCTTAAGGTAAATTTTATTTTAAAATCAATTGATAATAAATAAAAGACTCCATCAGCATTCATGTAAGTTTATATGTAATTATTATTTTAAATAATATGAAACTATTCTAATATTCTTATTGTAACTTTTTTATTATATATTTCATCGTCATATAAACCTTGCTTAGTATCTATATGTATCAATATAAGATTATTTTAACAAAAATGGTATTTATAATAATTTGTTAGAAGTCTTAGAGCAATTACATCCAATCTTCAACCCAATTATTATGGCGGTTCAAGTGATGTTTGGACAAATTACATCTGATAGAAGTCTCCGATCAAGCAATTATAATAATTTAGTTGACCAAATAAGACAATTTTGGTGATTTTTACCAAAACTTTTAATTTTGATAATTATAAAAAAGTATCTTTACCAAAATACAAATTACAATAAAAATAAGAGCATGCGCGTCATAAATTTTGCCAAGGGAGACCAGGACCTTCATTTGAAAAATATAAAAAATATGATAAATTTAACTTATTATTTTTTACCACTTTTTATACTTTTTAAAGATACATTCCTTTTTCATTATGCATTACAGTTTTACAGTAACATTAATTTACCAAATAACTTAAATATTTTATACTAAAAAATTATATCAAAAAGACTAACATTATAAATTATGTAATTTCTTACCCAACGTGAATTATGATTACGTCTCTTTTCGACAAAAAAGATAAATTAATTATTACACGTCTCTTTTCTTCACGTTTCTATAAGTTTACCCCAAAATTAATGAAGGTATCATTTATGAACACTTTTTTTAAATTTTAAAATTATT
>JAMKPZ010003691.1:0-21088 GCA_024699675.1 Amphibolis antarctica | reverse complement strand
TTATAAGTAATATAAAAATTTCAGTTCTACTTGTCATTTTCAATGTAAGATTATTTTTTCTAACATATCTTAAAGTTATAAGCTTCTTATTAAAGTACTCTATATAATATACATAGACTTGCTCTGATACCATGTGAATTTAACTTATTAAAATTAATTAACTAGTTAGTAAAAAAAAACTTACAAATAATATAAGAATTTCAATTTCATTCATTATTTTCAATGTGAGATTATTTTTTCCAACAAATATAACATTAGGTAAACAAGAAGTTATATATAGATAATTTCTAACTGCCCATGAATATGATTCATGCATGGACCTCACTTAGAAGGTGTTTGTGCATTAGGAAAGAGTAAGAAAGGAAATGATAGGAAAATCATTTCTCATTAACTAGATTTTAAACAGTGTTTGTGTCAATAGTAAATGATAAGAAACCGTTTTTTCATTATTTTCCAACGTATGAAAATAAAATATGATTTCTTGACATTTATTTTCGATGCCCCTTAATATGAATACATAAGAAAAGAAATCGACCACCTAACTTGTGTAGAAATCAACAAGTCGTAATCTCTAATGCTTCTTTCTACGAAGATTTTTGAAGTCATCACTTTTAATTAATTTTTTTCATTTACATTTCTTATTAATTTTTCAACTCTCGTCATTTCTTTTCTTATTATTTTCGTACGAACAAACAAACCCTCTAGAATTATGACTTGAATTGTAAACATAAACTAAATTAATGTCTTTGTGTGCCAGCTAACATTTTTCAACCAGCAGTTTTGTATGTATTTGGAAAGACAATGACATGGTGTTAGGTTGGTCGATGTGTTTGAATTGACTTTGTAAAATTCTGCTATGTCACTTCAAAAATGAAACTTCACGAGTCTGACATGGTGTTAGCTAATATTTTAGCTCTCGATCAAAGCACGCACCTTTCTCTACCATTGGTAAGTCCAGTCTTGTCTTTTCAACTCTACTATTTTCTTCCCTTTATAAGGTGGTGGTCATAGACATCTCGGAAAATAGAAGGTTTTAATAAACGTTAAGTAGGGATTTGTGTCTTTTAAAAATTAATAAAAAGATAAATTTAAAAAAAAAATTGTTAAAATGTTAAAAATTTAAATTTTTTAAATTAAATATAAATTTTTATTTCTAGATTTTTAATATTTTAATAATGAAATCATTAATTTTCAAATGACAAACTCTTCTTGATACGTGAATAAATAAAATTGAATAAATATCATTAATAAGAAAGTTTTGATAACATAAAATAATAAATACTAGATTTATTACGGATATTTAAAAAAATTAAATATATTCTAAATTTTTTACATTTCAACAATTTCCTTTTCACTCATTTCTAAAAAATACAAACCACTCTAAGATATCATTTTAACGAATTGAAGTCGTTTATTTAAAAATTTAACACTATGTACCGACAATAATTATTATACATTGTTACGGTATAAAGTATATTTATCTAATAATTTTAATATTTTACAATAAAAATTATCATCGTAAGTTATATATTCCTTTAAAAATACATACATCTCACCTTACCTAACCTCATTTTTAAAACAGACATATCAATAATTTGTACTCGTTGTCTGTAGCAAATCCAATGACCGAGGAATCATCTGAACGGTTGGGTTCGTTTGCTCCAAAGCATTCGTAAATAAATCTATCGCTTCTTGTAAGCGCACATGCACACATGTATGTATATATATATATACCCGCAGAGATGACCCAGGTCCAGCGACTCCAGCCTGCCATGCTTGACCCGCCGCCGTCGGCGGACCGGCGGACGTCCCATCCGTCTAGAAAGAGTGGGGACCCCTTCGGCGCCGCTGACCGCAGTCGAGGACATGCGGAACAACTTGACTCGTCCACCGCATCTACCTCTCTATCTCTCTTTCTCAGCGTGTTCCACGCGGACGCCACACGGAGCGGCGGGACCGGGCGGGTTGGTTGGCCGGCCGCCGGTGGAAACGCACGTCACCAGCCCCCTTTCTCAAAAGATACATCACATGCATAGAGAGGGAGAGAGAGATAGATAGATAGCTAGAGAGAGAGAGATTCATTAATTTAAATTTTAGAGTTATGCTTTTGTTTAAAATATTTTTTCAAATAAAATATTTAAAAATAAAAAAGTAAAAAGAATTAAATTTTTCATATTTATACGAGACACAATCTTAAATTTTATTTGAAGTTGATTGCTTGCAGTTAACTTTTAAAATTATTTTTAATATTATTATTATTGTATAAATTTAAATATATAAATTTTTACTACCTTAATTAACATTTACGAAATTAATACCAACTTTATCAAACTTCAAAAGCTAAGGAGAGTTGGCCCTAAGCAATGCCTTAAAGTCTATTTATACATGTTGAAAATTTAGAAAAAGAAAATCTAGTAAATGAAAATGGAAATGAAGTCTGTTTATGCATATTAGAAATTTGAGAAACATAAATTTAAGAAATGAAAAAGGAAAAAAAAATTAGAAAATAAAAAAATTTTAAGACGGTAAATGTAAAAAAATTTTAAAAATTATAAATATTCTATATTTCAATATTTCAAATATAATTTCATATTTTCTGTATAACTACAAGTTTAGCAATAGTTGGAGGAGGTTAGATAAGGCAAACAAGGTCAATGAAGTGTAGTGTATCATAATGAAATTTTCACCACTGTAAGAATTTTCTTGACCCAAAAAATGAGAAATTGTGGAAAAAGTCTATACTTATGGTAATGGAAAAATTTAAAATCTTTTCATATTTTCTGAAATGGACAAACACTTGACAAATCTAAAACAAATTTCAAAATTTTTCTTTTCCAATATTTCAAGGGGACACAAACCTCCCAAAAATGAAAAATCGAGAAAAAAAAAAATACAAGGTTGTTTGTGTACTTCATGAAAAATCGAGAAAATTTGTATGTAGATATGTATATAGAATTTGTAAAAATTAAGGGCTCATTTGTGCATATCGAAAATGAAAGAAAATGAAATTCTAGAAAAGGGAAATGTAAAAGAAAGTGAATTTTAGGAAAAGGAAAATTTAAAAGGGTCATTTGTGTGTCAAATGGAAAATTTAGAAAATCTACATTTTCACTTTACTTGTTTGTTCATGCATGGGAAATTAAAAGAAAATTCATATAAATTTCACTCTCATGGTTAATAGCTTAAAAAAATAAATTCAAATATTAAAAATTGAATATTCAATTATTCGATTGGTATATCCTTGATATAAATTAAACAAAGTTGACATACATTCATTACAAAAATTTATAAAGTTTCCTCATCCTACATTGTTGTTGCAATGTCTTCACACATTTTATCAACTGGAATTGGAATATTAATATTTTTCCTCAATCTTCATTTATGTTCGTAGAAATTTCAAAGTTGAAAATCAGAACAAACCTTCTATGCCATTATTTTCAAAAAATTTCAATTGAAATTTCAAAGTTAAAAATTAGAACAAACCTTCTGTATCATTTTTGTGATTTAAGACACATGACATAACCATTTGTAACACCTTGAAGAAAGTGTCTTTGTTATCTCTTTAGTTGCAATGAGCAGATGAGTGACTGTGGCAAAGCAAAGAGTGACTATGAACGAATGAGCGATTGTAACGATGGAGCGGTTGTAGTGGATGAACTATTATAATGAAGGAGTAGCTATGACAAAGGAGCGACAAATGAGAAGCTACAAGTTGCCCTAATTTTTCTAGAATGGGCACAATTTTTGAAGGGGGAAGGGTGGAAATGGGTGAAATCATCCTTTTATAAAAAATTTCGATTTGTACAAATGACTGAAAATTCAAATTTTTTTCCTAATTTTTAATTTTCCAAATTTCCAAATATACACAGACCCCCTAAGTACAGAGATATGTACATCTATAGAAATTTTCCGCAAACAAAAGATATCAATTTAATAAATAGACTCTACCTAAACCTTAACTACGAGATGGGTTGATTTTTATACTTTACCTCCGCTAGCTTAGTTTATTTTTATTATAAAGTATTTTTAGTGTTATTGAAAATAATAAAAAAACTTATAAGTGAAGAGACGTGTAGAGGGAAGGTTTTATATAAAATAAAAATAACTTAAACTTATACACGAAGGAATTAATTGAGGGTCTATATATTATTCATTAATTGCTAATTTCTTTTGAATTGGACTTTGACTTGGTATCAAAGTTAATTTTTGTTATATTATTCACAAACATAGAAGACACATATAAAACTTAGGATAAAATTTCTTATAACTATCAAAGACAGAAAACCTTAATTAATTGTGTATACAAAAAAAGATCTATCATTTATTGCAAATTGATTTTGAGTTAAACTTTTACTAAAGCATAACTTAGAACAAAATAAAGGTGTGTTTGTTTCTTATTCTACTTATTATAGAGTTAGCTCTAACAACAGTAGAGAGTTAAAGTTGTAAATAGTGTAATAAACGATATTAAAATTATATAATAAATTCTATGATAAAAATTTGTGTATGAAAATTTATATGATAATGATATCACATGAGACTTTATGAGAAGCTAAAATTAAAGCTCTTGGGCTTTGTTTGAGGCTAGTTTCGGAAGTAGGAGCTATTTCATGAACAAAATTGAAGTTGCATTGTAACGAAGGTAACGAAAATTTATATATTGAAATTTACAGAGTAATAATTAATGACGTTAAAAATGATTTTAGGAGTTAATCTTAAATGAGACCTTAAAGTTAAAACAAACAGAACCTAAAACATAATATGATTTGTATTAGAATGTAATTCGATCTGGTTTCAATTATTTATCTAACTTCAACTCTAACTTTAGTTTCAATAATTATGAAAAGTTGATGTTGAAAGTGGTCTTATATATTAATAAAATTTAACTAAGTAATTGAAGATATTTCCATTATATTATAAGTTCAATTTTCATTTATAAAATATTCAATATAGGACTATTATCCAATACTTTTATATACGTGCATAGCACGTATTTTGTTTACTTTTTAATAAGGAGTGAGGCTCATAACCTGACCCTTTGATATCATATTGAAAAGTATTAATCCTGTTATAGCGTGGGTGAAGCAGCAGAAGTTTGATTTCACTGTTCTTAAAAAAACAACAATAGGGTAGTAGCCTTTAAATATTACAGATTTAAGAAAAGACCAAACTACCCTTGTAAAGTTACAGTTGTTAAGAAAATAAAGAAGACCTAAATATTAAAATCCACGATCAATTGAATGAAAACGAGTTGTTGGATCTCTTTTGTGGTTGAGACAAACTTGCAGTTCCAGGCAAAGTTATATTGTGTTTGGTTGGGAGGCGAAGGATGAGCGTGAAAGAGACCAAGAGGATAAGAACGAACAGGGTAAGCATTTCATTTCTTCGTCGTCAAGTTCTTTGACTTCTTGACGGTGAGAAATAAAATATTTATACCAACGGCCAAGACTGAAGATTTTGATATATACTTAACAAATGTAAAGAAGAAGCGAAAGAAAAAAATAAAGTCTACGTCTCAGTTCCAATGCAGCAATGACATCAGATTTAAGAACAAGCAACTAAAAATGGTTAGTTTAAGTCTATTGATTTTTTGATTTACTTTTAGAGACGTGGGGGGAGGAGTTTGTACGGACGAAATTGAAGAAAATTAAATTAAAAAAAATTTAATTCTATCTGTTTGTGATAGAATTTAATTTATTTAGGAAATTAGATGTAATTCATATAAAAGAGGAGTCTAGGGTGATGTTTGTGTTTTTAGAATTAGTAAGAAATCATGTGAAATTGTAGAAAATAATAGTTAAAATTTTAGTCAATTTCTATTATTTTTTATTAATTCTGAAAATACAAACACCTTATTAAATTTAATTCTAACATTTTCCTTGGGAATCGAGTAGAATCACTCCCTCCTTTTGCCTCCTGTTGGATATCACATAGTTGTTGCGTCTTTCAGAAAGTTTATTTCGTGAATAGTTAAATTTTAAAATATATTAAATTTTTATTATTTTTAAATTAAAAAATAAATTCAATTCTATCTAATTTAACATATGTACAAACACGAAAATTTCAAAAAAAATTTAATTTTGCGATGTACACAAACATTTTTGTGTTGAATTCAATTACATATAATTCAATTCTTAACGAGGGTTTGTGTAGACAGAATTGAGGGAAATTCATTTCTGTTTAATTCAAGTGTTTGTATAGATCTTTCTTGATAGAATTCAATTCTTTCACGAAATTCATTTAAAAGAGAAGTTCAGAATTGAATTTTGACCTTCTCCCTTGTGAATTGAGTAGAATCTATTTATCTACCCTTTTTCATGAGACATCCTATAACTTTTGTATCTCTCAAAATGTTAATTGTTAAAATTTAAAATATATTAATTTTTTACTATTTTTTAAAATAAAAAATAAATTCAATTCTATCCAATTCTGTTTATACACAAACACTAAAATTTCAAATACTTTTATTGAATTCAATTCAATTCTGATTAGGAAATGAATTCTTAACAATTCATTTCTGTTTAATTCTATATGTATAAATGAATCTTTACTAAAAAATAATTTTTTAATAATTCATTTTTATCTAATTTTACATACACAAATGGACTTTAAGCATCTATTTGTACTTTTAAAATATGTTTGAAAGAAAGTTACATACATAATGTTTCGGAAACGGTAAAAAGATGAAGTTTCAGAATGTAATAGTAAGTCAAAAAAATAAAAGGTATCTATGACAATTATAAAATTTATTAGAAAGTCTAAGAATTTATGCCAAAGAAACGAAAATTCATAACTAATATAATAAAAGTTGAAAAGTTTATAAACATAGTACATATATTCTTATACTACATCGATTGGTATACATTTTTTTCAAACACATATACATATAATTATTATGTACTTATTAATGTACTTTGAAAATTTGGAAACAAAAATTTTGGAAATACAAATTTTTAAATAATTAGAAGTTTTAAAAACATTTCTTGCATTTTTATAGCATTTGTAGAGGACGAAAAATTTAGAAAAAATTTCAGATTTGGAATAATTTTAAAATTTTTGTTAAATTAAACTTCCAATTATTATTGGTGTAAGGTGAAAGCTACAATTTTTTTAACATCGACATTTTCAAATTTTTCCAGGTTTTCTAGAAGTTCCCTGGAAAACCCAAGAAGACGAGTAAAGGTAAGCGGAGAAAAATGAGAAATGCGAATGCTGACTTTTTTGGTTTTGGTGTAGACACGGTGAATGGTCGAGATTTAATTTTATTTAAAATACATTATTTTAAAAAAATATAAGTATTTTCCCTTTATAAAAAACATTTTTGTAAAGATCGATATTTGAAAGATTCAATTTCATTTAAGATGTTTTTTTTTCATTTACTTTTCGTGAATTAGATTAAAAATAATAAACTTAAATTTCACTAAAAAAAATTTAAATTTCATTTCACTTTCTGTATTTTCTAAGGCACCTGTGCTTTTGACATTAAGAAAAAATAATGAAAAATGACGAAAATTTTAACTATTAATTTCTACTCTTTTATATGATTTCTTATTAATTCTAAAAGTAAATAATTTTCACATATTAAACTCTTTGATACTGCGGTATATATATATATCTAAAATTATTGATGTCGTATATAAATCTTTTTTATTGACTTTAACTATATTTTTCATAATAAGGATTGGTAATTTATCTCAAGGTGTATTTTGTAACGAGATACTTCAACGGTTTAACTTCAATAACTACGAAGAGTTAAAATTAAAAGTAATTTTATAAATAATATTGAAATTATATAATAAATTTTAAAATAAAATTATATATATAAAAATTTATATAATAATAATATTATTATATAAAATTTATAAAAAATTAAAAATTTTCGTTACCAAATACACCTTTAATTATTATCATCACAGTAAAATGAATTTTCAAAGATTGACAAATGCTACGTGGTGGTGATAATTTTCAAAATTTGGATTATTTAACAATTTTCATGAGCCGAAAAACTCAAGAAAACATGAAAGTCCACGGCAGCAACAGTTTAGGCGAGCCGCCACGTCATTGTACACGTCAGCTTCGTTTACCGTTGCGGACCTCCGACGAAGATTCTTTTCGTCTCTTATATGACCCAAACCAGGCTCCCCTGCACCCGCGACAGCTTGACACCGCCGGAGCGCCGCTGCTCTCGCCTCTGATTCTCCAGGTAGACTTGGTGGCGGCATGGGAATAACCCACATGGAGCCGTCGGGCTTCTGGAGGCGGCCGTGGAGGGCGGTGAAGACGGTGTTCTTCCTCTTCTCGATGGTGGGCTCGCTCCTCGCCTTCTCCGCCCCGCCCCTCCTCGTCGCCATCTTCGACATCGCCGTCCCCAGCACCATCCTCAACGCCTTCTCCTCCTCCTTCTCTGCTCTCTCCCCAACCACCGTCCTCGCTGACCTCCGGATCTTCGACTTGGGCAAGTCCCTCGTCGACGTCCCTCTCCTGTCCGTCGCCCGTTCCCTCCTCATCCTATGTGAGTGATCACCGACCATCGATTTCCATCTTCGACCACTCCTCCACAGCCGAATTGGTAGTGGGCGCGTGTCGACCGCGCGCGAGCGCACAAATTGATGTGTGGGTTCAATCGATCGTTTAATTGCCAGGTGTTTACAGCGCGTGCGACGTGCCGGGAAGGTCGAGGGCGCCGTATCTGGGGGTGGCGACGCTCTGCTCCCTTGCCTCCGCCGCTTACGTAGCGGCGAAGGCCTCCATCGTCTTCGGCCGGTGGCGGCTCCAGTGGCAGCAACTCGGGGGGGGGGAAGCCGATTGGCCGTGTGCCGAGGCGGCGATGGTGGTGGTCTCGGTGGTGCTGGCGGCGGCCCACCTTTTGGTCGCCTACCGGACGAGCTGCCGTGAGCGAAGAAAATTGCTCGTCTACCGGATCGACCTCGAAGCGGTGAGTCGAGTTAAAATTTTTATTTTTATTTATTTCTTCCGTGTAATATGTAAAATTTATGGATCGCCATCTTAGTCTAAGATTTAAGATCAGAGAAAACTGGGTCGTGCCGGTCTAGATCTACACGGTTCAATACGATTTAATCGTATTGTAAGTCAGTGGGACATAATTTGGTGGGCCAGTCTTTGAAATTTTGTGTCGTGTGTATAATTTTATAATTTTTTAAATATTTATATTTATTTTAATATATATATATATATTAAGTTATATATGTTATATATAACTTTGTGATTTAAGTTTTTTAGTAAAAAATATATAACTGTGGGTTCAAATTCTATCATTAATAATATTTTAATATTTAAAAATTATATTAATTTTTAATAAAATAAAAAATAATTAAAAATTAACTGTATTAAACTTGACTCAACACGAAATTAAATGGGTCATATTATATAAGTTGTGTCTAGGCTACCAGCCAAAAGGCTAGGCTTAAGTCAACCCAACACAATTTGTGACATTCAAACTGTGTCACAACAAAGTCTATTAACATCTTTATTTAAGATTTAAAATTTAAAATTTATAAATTACTATTTAATATAATGTTTTGCTATCTTAGATTTTGTTTGTTTATATGAGTTAGTTACCATATATTTTTTTTTTTACTATATATCGTAGTATTTTATAATAATATTTATCAAACATCTTTAACATTTTTTACTAAAAAATTATATCATAAATTATGTATTTTTTAGAATAACGTGAAATTACACTTTTACTGCTTAAAGACACCGATAGTTAAAAAAAATTTCATTATAATTTACGATCTTTAATTCAAAACCTTATTAATCCTGTATAATTATTTCAATGTAATAATGGTAAAAAAAAAATTACATGTTTTTATTAAATTCCACCTATTTATTTTATAATTAAAAATATTAATTTTATCTTAAAAATTAAGGAGTCATTTGTTTAAACGTTAGTCACTGTACATCGATAATAATTAGTATGCATATTTGGGGTATATTTATCAAATAAATTTAATATTTTATAATAAAAATTATTATCATCGTAAATTACGTACTTTCTTAAAAATGTGCATTTCACCTTACTTAATCTTACATCTAAGGTTATTTGTTTAAGAGATAGAATTAGGTAGAATAAAGTTCAAAATGAAGTTCACACTTTTCAAGAAATTATATGATTGATAATGTAAATTTTTGATATGATTTTTTAGTATAGAATGTTAAAAGTGTTTAAGTTTTGTTTAATAAAGTTAATAGATTAAGTGAATTTAAAGTTTACTTTTTTTTAGGTTAACATAATTTTCGAGGTAAAAAAATTCTTTTCTATTTATCTTTTTATAATTACAATAAAAATTTCTACTTTTATTACGTTAAAATATATATACTTTACACAGAATAAATTCTTACAAACTTTATTATCATACGAAGTCTTGATAAATATTACTATACATAGTTAATGTATATAATAAAAAATGATAGTTGATTGAAAGTAACGCTTAAACAAATGAAAACTAAAAACAAACATATCACTTTTTTCTTTAAAATATTTATTTTTCAGTTTTTATTTTATTTTTTGCGTGTGCAGGTGCCGCTGAGCAAGATGGGGCTGTCGCTCGACCACCGCAAGTCGTGCAAGTGAACCGCCGGTTTTGCGTGGGAAACTCACGAACCGAGCCGGGCCGGAGGAGAATTATTTCCGGGTGGACCGGAAAAGAGATCGGTTCGCCCGGTCGAGTAGCTAGTCCCGACATGCCTCGTTGTACAGTACAGCTGGCAAGCAGGCGTGCGCGGATTGGCTGGAAACGCCAGCTCACGCACATGGCTTGCCAGGTTCTTCTTCTTTATTTATTTATTTTTTAAACCACGCAAACGCAAACAAGTAATTGAAGTCTCAGTTCGCAGAAAATTTGATTTGCCAGTGACAATAAAAGGTATGACTTTTGTGGGGAATTGACAATAACAAGTAATTTGATTTGCCAGAAAATTTGTTGATTAACACATTAAGGCTTGAGGTCGACTTCAATCAGTTTTGTAAATTAGATAGAGTTTAAGTTAAAGTTAATTTTATAAATAAAATTAAAATTATATATTAATTAAAATTTATATAATAATATTATTATTAAAAGTAATTTTTGAAACAGAACCAACATCAAACGAGGTTTAAACAAATTAAAGTAATGAATTTGTTGACTTCAACTTTTACCATTACTTCGTCTCATAAAATAATATTTTTCATCATTTTCTATTATCATTATTTACCATTATCAAGTGCACAAACACACCCCTTATGTTACAATTTATCACACCCCTTATTTACATTTTCTTAGTCTTGTCATTTGCTACTATATGTCGTTCAAGTTATTCTTATTCAACACTTACCTCTAGTATATAGGTCATAACTACAACCTACTTTTATTGTATTATTGTTAGATTGTTCCACTTCTTGGCCGCTTGTTGTATTTCTTTTCGCATAGAGGATGACTTATAAAATAGATTTTTATAAGATCATTTTAAGCAAAATGCCCATACCCACACTCTTAAAAAAAAGGTTAAAATGATACAAAAAGTACACCATTATTGGGTGCTTACCTTTCCACCCTTTCCAAAGCCACTTCATGTACATTGATGGATTTTTATTGGATCATGAAAAGATAAATTAGTAAGAGTTGTATTCTTATAACTTTAAATTAGAGTTATTTTTAAATTAGAATTCTGGAGTTACCAAAAGTACAACTATCATGAAAAGCTAAAGCTATTGGAGCTCCAAACAAACGATGTCTTGGATGAGTTCAAAATGTTATGGAATATTTACCCGTAAGGTTGCGACATTTTAGGCTTTATTTGGTAAAGTTAATAGGTTAGGTAAGCTTGAAGTTTACGTTTTTAGATTAACATAATTCTCGAAATAAGAAAATCTTTTTTATTTTCCTCTTCAATAATAATAGTGAAAACATCTACTTCCATTACATTGTTTATTAAAACATATACTTCACACTGTAAAAATCTTTACAAACTCTATTATTAAACGAAACCTTAATAGTTGATACTTATTTTAGGAAAAGTCAAACATTTTTAGTTAATTACATAAGGAGAAGAAAAAAAAGTAAAGAAGAAAAGAAAAAAAAGTAAAGAAGAAAAGAAAATAGCTATAATTTTCTCCATTGGTGACTATTGCACCACATTGATCAAACATATGATTGAAAAGTTGTTTATGGTTGGATCCAAGTTGAAATTCCATTGGTTTGTTCACACAACTTGTTATTCTTTAATTTGAACGATTGGATTAAAGATTAGAATAAAATAAAAAATTTCATCAGCATATATTTTGATATCTATCACTATAAGCGATGTCACTATATGATAGCAATTGATTAACAACCCACAACCCTCTTAATTAGTAACCTCTAAGTACCGCACCAATGATTTTCTATGTGAGTGGAGTTTTGAACTTGCGACTATGAAATCCATGAAAAATCTCTCAATCAACTCAACTACCACTTCAATAATATTAATGTGTATTGTTAATATATATAACAGTAGTTACTATAATAATGATAATATTGGGGTACCTATAGTGACTGATTGAACAACGTTTTGTGATGGAATTGAAAAAATCATTGGTCACAAAAATACCTATAATGAATGATGACTCCAAGCTATACATCTGTCACTATATGTTAATTTTATATCCGTCACTATAAGTTTATTTTCTCAATTTCTTGAAATGATATCTGAAACTCATTTGATTTTAAAACGAACTTTAGCATGACATTGAAACCTACTATGCGCACATCACTTGTAAGACACTTGTAAGCTAAAAAAGGGACCCTCAAGTGTGGGAAAGTGTTAAACCATAAAAGTTTCACATTGATAGAGTGTAGTTGAGTCTCAAAGTGGGTTTGTGTGTACTTTGAAAAGTATGGAAAATGATAAAAAATAATAAGCCAAATTATTCATTATTTTTCATACTTTTCAAAAACACAAATCTCCCTTAAGTCTTAAAGGATTTGTGTACTAGCAGGAATTGATGAACAATGAATTGGAAGAATTCAATTGCCATCTACACAATGAATTAATAGGAATTGAATACCCATGGATATTGTATAAATACATCTACAGGAATTGTCCTCTTGTAATATCTGTCACACGGACGAAGTCGCTCGCAGAAGACAATATGTATAAAAATAATAGAAATGCCTCTATTATTAGGAATTTCTAGTAATTGCATTCATAACTTTTAAACATAAAAATAAAGAAAAGGGATTTGAGCAACCATTGGATGTTTCATCAAGTGCATTGTATGAACCCCACATTCACTAACATAAGGAAAAACACATGTGCAGACAAACAGCCAATAACCACATTCAGTTGCATAGGAGTACATGAGGCATATTTAAACAACATTGTACCCCAAACATAAAGCATGCAAAATAACAAGGTTTACATTTCCCTTACATGGATAGTGTGGTCCTTTCCACTAAATTAACAACAAAAAGATGTAGTAAAGCAACCACTATTCAGAACAATTGGTTATCACAAAAACAACACTCCAAAATATTTCCAAAACAACATCAGCATCCAAAGAAGCAGAACAGCAACAAGGCCTTCAATGGCGCTTTCGCTACCTTCACCCTCATATTTAGTTTTTGCATTTTTTAGTTAAGTAGTATACTAAATGAGCATGGCCCGGCAAAGTCCCAAAATTCATAGAAAAGATTTAATGAAAAATTAGTTATACAATCATTCATGGAAAGGAAATAAACATGTGATTCATGGTGATGAGTTTAGATCCACCCACTTAAACCAGTAAACACACTTGCATCAACAAACAATCCCTAAACATGCATCAGCATTTCAACCAACCCAAACCACACACCCCACTCACGGCTCTAGCTGCATCGAACCCTCCCTTGGAGTTGATTTCCTCCCTTCTTACTCGCCTCCTGAGTCGTCGGGGAACACCTCCTCCCCTCTTTCCCACGCCGTCGACACACCCACGAGCTTCCCTTTCCTCCCGTCAATGCACTGAAGGGGAGGAGAGAGAGAGACCATCCAACCCTGTCCACGCCAAGTCTGTGCTCGATGCTGATCGGCGACGATCCCTCCCCGTCTCCACAACTCGCGGTGGCTCCTCTCGACGAAGGTGAGGATGTAGCGACCAATGGTGTCGCAAGTCGAGGAGATTAACCCTAGACCTTACGATCACGTGGGTTCTCCTCCTCCTCGTTTCCACTCCAACGAAAACCCTAGACCTTGTAGTCTATCTCAAGCAAGGGACTTAAAGAAATGGAGTTTCTCTTGCCGCTTGTTCAGACTTCAATTTATGCATTTTATATAAGGTAATTTATGCATTTTATAGATTATAAGTTGCAATTATATGACTTTAATGAAGAATTTTATGTTAACTGCATTTATTACCTTTGTGCATGATCTATCTGTTAATTAATGGAATATTGCATAAATTATGTTTTAAGTGTATTAAGAGAAGAAAGAAATTATTTTTGCCATTTGAAGTTTATGGATTGATGAAGTGATTCATGAAGTGCACCGTTGAAGTTGTCAAATTACGAAATTATATTGTTGCAGTTGAAGAACTATTGGCTATGTTTACCAACGTGAGGTCCGGTGGTTAACTAGTTAACCAACGAAGTACTCTGTTGGTAAACCCTTTTATCAATGAGCTATGGTGTTGGGATTTTTATAAATGTTTTAAGAATGTGGTTAGTAATTAATTAAGAGTTATGTTTATTTATTGAATGTTTGTTAAAGAAAGTTAAAGTTTAATTATGGGAAATTGGAAAATTTGAACCAATTGGCAAGTCCGTTGGTTATCTAATTTACAAGTGGTAGGTCCGTTGGTTATCTAGTTTACCAACTGACTTATTTCGTTGGTTATCCCTTTACTGCACATTATAAGTCATGTGTAACTGCCACTATTTTATTATGAAATATCGTATCTGCATGAAATTAAATGTTATAATTAAGTGGAATTAGAGATATTATGATTATCATTAATGTGATTAAGAAAATTAAAAGTAAGATTAAGGAAGTAAGAATGTAATTAAAGGATTAAATCATGCATTAAGCACTTAAATGATGAAGTTTACAAGTTAAGCATTATGTTAGTATTTATTTCAAAATTATGCATGATTATTCATATTTGGTTGAGCTTGAATTATGCAGGAAAATTACGGATCGATCAAGGAACAAAATTAAAGCTTTGATGATCATTAAAGGGATACAATTCAAAGGAAAAGAGTGGGTTGATGTGGACAGAACGTGGAATGAAGTGTGCAACATTGATTGGCTGCCAAAGAAGTAGGAAGTTATCAAATTTCAGGAACTGACACCCTCCATTCTATATAAGAAAGTCCTGTGACTATGAGAATGCTCTCCTCCCTTCCTTCGTCTGAACATCACCCATAACTATGCCTCCATTTTCTCCATCTTCCATCTTCCACTCACTCATTTCTTCCAGAAAGGAGATTGACGACCTCTTCTTCTTCTTCTTCTTCTTCCTTCTCCCTAATGCAATCATTGTTCTTTTCTCTACCTGAGCGTATTCTTGAAGACGAGACTCTTGGCGTTAGCTGCTTCCCCCTCTTCAACTTGGTGGACTTGTGGAGTGATGCCCAAAAGATCATTTAAGGAGAAAGGAAAGTTTGCCAGCTTGACGACTTAGTGTGCTGGAAGTAAAGACAAAAGGAGCGCTTGACCTGAGCAAGTCTCGAATGGTGAAAATTGTAGTGATTACTTAGGTGTTCTCTTCTTTTCTTTTTCTTTTTTCTATGTTATATGTACTGTATGGTTGAATGTTATTGTGTTCGTACAATTAATTATATGTGTTTTGTTTTGTGTGTTTCTTGTGTTTTCCTTATTATAAAGAAAAAGGAAAAAATATATATTTATGTTTCAATGGAATTGTTAATCATCTATATCAGAAAACATATTTTAATTCCAATCAACTTAGAGAAAGAAGTTACTAAACTGTGTTAAACCGTTCTGAAAATTGTAGAGCATTTAAGTAGATTAAAAAGTAAATTTGTAATTACTTAGAACAGAGCAACCGTGACATTGCTTAAAAATATATTTATTGTTCCAGTAATTAGAACATTTAAGATTTAACAAGTAATTTACCCTTTCCCTGTGGACAAACTCATACTTGCACACAAATTACATTTGAACTCATGCACTTGCAATGAAATTTAAAGCATATCGAACAAATATATTCATTGTACTTAAAAAAGTTCAAACATCGCTATTTCTGATCTTGAAGCCCCTTCGCTGCTTCACTCCCCTTCCAAGTTTAGCTCCTACAGCAACAACCCATGGGTGATTTCCTCATCCACACATCGTTGCTTTCAACCTATGTAAACCCAAATCCTATGAGGCTCACCTGCAAAAAAAATCTTTTCAGCTCCATAGCAAGAGTCCTCTCAACTCCCTTTGTCAATGTCGGTTGTCCAGAGTCACGTTCCCTCGACTTGCCTTAGGTACCTTCCCAAGTGAGAGCGTGTTCTTCAAAATAGGTGTCTCTCTCTTCTCAGTCGCTGTTCATACTCAAAAGTGTGCATTTTATTGATATTAATTTATGTGTTTTAATGAGTTTTATTTGCATTCTGCATTGAATTATGATGATTACAATGATAACTATACTTTTGAGGAGTATGCACGATTATTCACTTTAATGATGCATGAATTATGTTTTTTAATTATGTTTATGTTTATTACCTATTGAGAAAGGAATGAATGATTGACATTTGATTCTTTAGGTTGCTAATAGAATGATTAATACATAGAGAAAAACTCGTGATTTATGCTTAAATGCAAGTCTGAGGGTTAAGCTGTTTACCCACAGACTTATCCATGGGTTATCCTGTTTACCCTCAAACCATTCTATGAGTGTTAAGGGTTTACCCACGAACTTATGTGAGGGTAAACTGGTTTACCCTTAGACCTGTACCCTGTTTGTTCTGTGCAATAAATTTCATTTATATTAAAGCAATTGCAATTACAGTTAAAATCTAAATGTTATGAATTATTTCTCTTGTAATATGATGCATTTCATGAAAGGAATTTCTTAAGTATTTGCAAGAACATTCGATAAGTAATTGTAGGAATTGCGTAATAGAGCAGAATTAAATATTAATTCAACTGCAGCTCTACTATGAAGAACGTGGATAGACAGGTTGAAGTAGTGGATTGCATGGGATGATCTCACATGTCCGGAAGTACACCACGCCCTTGTTAATTGCAAGCTCGTGAACTGCTAATCCTCTCATCTATAAAATAGTCCCGTAGCCTTGAAACTAACCCCCCCCCCTCTTCTTCCTTCATCCACCATTTATAGAGCATTTTCCATCTTCTCCATCTTCCATCCTCCACCCACTCATCGACTGCTTCCTCCTCTGTTCCTTGGTGTAATTGTAGATTGACGCCCCAAAATCTCACTGCAAAGTTGAAAGGAAGGCCTGCTAGATTGACGACCGACCGGAAGTAAAGACAAAGAGAAGTTCCCAGCCTAAGCAAGTTTCAAAGGGAGAAATTACAGTGAAGCATTAAGTGTTATTTCCATTTTTATTTTCTTTATTTTACTTTACGTTTTTACAACTACACTCAAATCTACAATTACACACTTTATCAACTTAGTTACGGTAATTCGAATATGTTTTTATATTTGCTGTAATGTTAAATGTTGCATTCTTACTTTTACAAGTTGTTTGTATTGTATTGGGTTTCTTGCATTGTATTGTGTGTTGTGTTTTGAAATATATAAAAAGACCAAAAATATAATCATTCAATTTTTAGAAGTTTCAGCCAATTTGAATTGTGCTATTTTTTACATCTGAAACTCACAATTATCGCACTACCAACGTGTAAGTTCGAGGGTAGAGACGTTTACCCACGAGCTACCTCGAGGGTTAAGTACTTCTTCTATGTAGAATATTAAATTTTATGCAAATTGAAGGGTATATTGTCAAAGCTTAAGAAGAATTAAACATTTGGAAGTAAAATCCTCTAAAAGGTGTAACATAGTCGGTATTTAAAGATCATCCTAGTGGTTAATTGGAACAAAGCAATTGTGACATTGCTTATAAGATATTTAATCAATTGTTTCACTTAATTGAAGTCACCAATTCAGCTAAACACCAAGCAAAAACTAATCCCTATGAATAAACTCATACTTGCATACTAATTACATCTAAACCCGTGCATTTGCGATGAATTAAAATTATTTTGCACACACAATTTATATAAGAAAAGAATTACAAGTGTTGTCAATGGCGAGGTAACAGTCGCCCACTGCCATACTTTGTCAATGCTGTCCTTTGCACCAACACCACATCACACCCATTTACATAAATGCCCTTCAAGTGTGTTTTTTTTTTGCATAATATTGCCTTACCGTGTGCCACAATATCCCTGTTAGGCAATAGGAATTCTCAACTTATTTCCTCGGGCAGTGCAAACATTGCACACCCTAATTCAATCGGATCACGGAAGGACACAATATCCTCAGAACACGTGACCACTAGCAACAAGATAGCTGTCATCCCTTGCGAATGCACGGTGGCTATCCCATATGATTGCCCTGGCACCATTACTGAAGTAACAAGCTGGCAGATAGAAAGACCTATCATGCCAACTAGGCAGGTGGATAGTTTGAAAAGCTATCAATCATCCTTACTTGTTTGTCATTTTTTGTAGATTGCTTTTCCTTAACAGGTTCCGATAAGCAGTTGTTGGCCCTTGATTGGTTACAACCTGATCAAGGTGACACTAGGATACCTGATTAGGAACAACTACTTTCCTTGTATGGACAAAATACTAAAAGCACTCATATAAATAATCATAACCCTAGCACAGAAAATGGGGATCCATGATTGATTGAGAACAAAGTAGGGCCAGGAAAAACTAAGGAGAATAGAGCAAGATCAACAACTTTGCTAGAGTTTTTGCCACCACACACCAACAAGCTTCCAATCTCTGATCATCACACTCCAAGCTCTGACAAGTAAAACCCTAGAACTTGGGCTTGATCCCCCTGACATGTCAAAAGCTTGACATACCACATAGGTGTTCTCCAGATGATGGGTAATGCTACCCACATTTGACATTTGTGAGTTTTTTAACCATGAAGGAGTTTTCCTTATGCTTTGTCAATTCATCTTTTATGCATTTTCGCATGTTTTCCTTGCACATGAATCCTTATGCAAGCTACCCTTAGTGGACCTCATGCATGGATCCTTACGTGAGGAGCATCATGAATTGACTCACACATGAGGCCTTGTACGACCCCCAATGAGCATTTCCTGCATGCATTTTATCTTGCTTTCCTAGTAGTTTACATATCTGACCCCCAACATATGCTTGTTGCGACTCAATCTCCTTTATCAAGGTTATCAATAGACTTTATTGCTTGCATTTTCCTGAAACCTTGAGCATGGATCCTTGCTCAATTTCACAGATCTTTTATTTCTGGCAAGTGTTGACCCCTGATACTTGGGGATATGCAATGGACATCGTGGTTAGTCTGAGCCAAACATTCAACACTTTACAATTCAGGTGGAGTATAAGTGTTGTACTCCCATGTACCAACTAGGGCACCCTGGGAGTATAGGCCAGTTGTCGGTTATCTCAGCCAAAATTTGGACCTCCCAAGCGGAAGTCTCACTTCATTTTCCACCTCATGCGTAGCAACCAAGTTTGGCCCATGTCGCCTGCGGGCACTGCCCAAGTGCAGGCATGCTGACATTCAATTACTTTTCATTGAGTTATTCGTGACATCATCAACCTTATTCGTTGTATCACCTCTCACACAATGGACTTACTCCATTGAGTCTCTCCTCATTCAACGAACCTATTACTTGTCTAACGGTGTCGGTCAGCTAGCAATTCCATCACCTGGACAAAACTTCCACTAGCACTTGATATTTTTCAACAAAAGTTCTATTTTGTTAACGGTACTTCCATTTTTATTTAGGCCAACTGTAGAGTAAAGCCTATAATGTTACGATCAAACGTAAAGTAAAATTCGTAATGTTACAACCAGCTATAGGGTAAAGTGTGTAGTGTTACGATCAACTGCAAGGTAAAACTCATAATGTAACGAGTTGAATTTTTCTTAGAGCAAATCGGCTGTTTGCCGGCAGAAAGGGGGGATTCTAGCCTAGATGGTGAATGTCCGACCCCTACTGTCTATCTCTAATGCACCTTCTAGAGGCGTAAGTCCAATTCTCTGGCCACCTCTAATGCACCTTCCAGAGGCGTAAGTCTAATTCTCTAGTCACCTCTGATGCACCTTCCAAAGGTGTAAGTCCAATTCTCTTGCCACTTCTGATGCACCTTCCAGAAGTGTTACACCTAAAACATCAAGTCCTAGAATGGACTGGTCATCGACAGCAGGTGAACAGTCTTCCGGCCTAGATGGCAAATGTCCGGCTCCCATCAGTTGCCCCTGATGTACTTTCCAGGGGTGTAAGACCAGTCTCCCAAGCAACTGTCACCGCACAAGTGCAAGTCCTTGGCTTTATGTGGCAGAGATGGTGGAATTCCAACCAAAACATAGGAATTTTGACCCTTGTGTTGGTAGCTTCTAAAGTGCTTGGGGACTTGTTGCAACAAGCCAATGAGTGCTAGTTTTCCACAATCAAGGCCGGCTAATTTGATAGAATTCTAGCTAGAACAGTGAAATTTCGACCCAAAGTGTTGGCACCTCCTAACACAATTCCAAAAGTGTGGCAAGCCCAACCATCACCCATTCAACGTAACATGCGTGATGCTTGGCCTTCATACGCCCGACGGCCCAACTTCGCAAAATGTCGTGACCTCGGCTTATAAATGGACCCCCCCTTACCACTAGGGGTGATTCAACTCTTTGATCCTGTTGCTGCTCAAGTGTCCATGCGTTCCAACTCCCTCGACGGCAACTACCCGTTCATCCAGCTACTAACCTTCATTGACAGTCGACCATCCATGCAAGAGAGCTCGCTAACGACAACTCCAGCTCAACCTTCTTATAGGTTAGTAGTCCTCTCCCCCCTTCCCATTGGCAAGAAGGGGGGAGACAGGTCTTTTTGCTCATAGCCGATCCCCTTGATCGTCCATGGCTTCAACCAAGGGAAGTCCA
>JAMKPZ010003690.1:0-34106 GCA_024699675.1 Amphibolis antarctica | reverse complement strand
GCCATGGTGGGGGTGCATAAAACAATTGCAAGCATGTTTAGCCCATTGCAAGAATCAAGCCATGGTGGGGGTGCATAAAACAATTGCAAGCATGTTTAACCATTGCCACGGTGGCCCACAAATGGAAACAATGCATGATACAAATATGTTGATATGGAATAATTAAGAGATCCGTCTCATGCAATTTATCTATCAAAAAGTACGTGAGAATCAGGAGAGAATGGTACCACTCCCAGACCGAGTAATAAATACGTTGCCAGCCCAAACCCAAACAATGCATTCTTTCCAAAAGCACCCTGAAGGAAAAAAATGGAGTTGCAGAAAGCATCAGATGATGATCCACAATAGATGAGAGGCTCACAAATGACAACATACCATGCACTTTCTTCATCTAAAAACGGAAAATCAATATATAAGGCAACAAATTTCAGTTTCCCTCCTCTTGTGAGCCAGATAGTGCAAACAAACAAACAAAACCAAACCAAAAATGACGTGCATTGAATTCTTAAGACAAACATAAGTAACCTATAAAACATAAACTCGCAATTACAAATATTGGCAAATCACACTGAAAATGGAGCAAGGTATTTTCTAATATGTACAAGCATTGTTGTAGAAATTAAAAAAAAAAGTTTAAAATCATTTTACATGTTTCTTAGCCTAAATTGTTTAGTTCTTGGAAAATGGGAAAACCGTATAAAAATGGCCATTTTCCATTTAAACAACTGTTTTCCCTTTTGAGTGAAACAGATGTTTCCCTACTTTGATCTTTTTTTTTTCTTTTTTCTTTTTTTTGATTTATCGTTATAACATGAGTTAAGCTTTTTGATATTATTGTTTAAAACTTTAATTTAAAACCTCCTACCATTTAAAATTTTTCAATCTGTATAATGTACTCTTTCCATTTTTACAACATTGTGCACAAGGATTAGCTTCCTATATGGTAATGATGCTTGATTGATGCCAAAAGCTGGGAAAAAACAAGAGAAGGTTAATATCAATAAAAACTAGGCGGCAGGGAAAAAAAGGAGCTTCATTTTTTAGCTTCCATTACTACATAAATGAAAGCACAAAAATACAAACAAAATTCACGTGAAAAAATTTAAACCTTAACAGGCAGTACATAGCACCCATACACATATTTGCATACTTTTAATTTTGGATCAAACAGGCTTCACTCGAAAAGCATAAACAGGCAGAAATAACATCTTATTCCCAGAAGTTAACACAACATATATGCAAAAGCCCCAAATCCAAGCCACGTTCGTCTTGCTTGAAAAATAACTAGAATGCTTATTGGAAGTATATCTTGAAAAATAACTATGATCAAAGATGTCAGGATACCTGAACTGCTCTCCCACCATCAAGGCAGCCCACGGGAAGCATGTTAAAAGCAGAGGTAGTCAGACCACACCTGCAATTGATATCAAGAGAAATGAGCAAGGGCATTCCAAGTACACAACAGAGCAATTATAGAAAGTTTACTTCACCAGCCTGCGATCGCAAGAGGGTGGATGGAAACAGTTGCTGCATGCATAGCTCTGCATGGTAAAACCAACATAATATATTTTAGTCACAATAGATAAATACTATGTAAAAGATTAGAGCTCATATTTTTATGGTGGATGCCTAGGCACGACTTGGCACCCTGGCAGTTTTTTAGGTCCAGGAGCCCAACTTCCTAGATCTGTAATGCTTATAAGGCTCTTTTACTATTATAATGTATTTTTAAATATCTTTATTAGATATTTTATATTATTGATATATTTTTATGTATTTTTAAATATCTTTATTAGATATTTTATATTATTGATATATTTTTATGTATTTTTAAATATCTTTATTTGATATTTTATATTAATGATATATTTTTGGATTTATTTCAATTGTTTGATAATTACGTTCATGATATATTTAATGTTTTGTATTTGACATTTATAGATTACATTCTTGATATATTTTTTTATCTTGTTGAAAACGTTTTTTGACCCACTTGTTAAAATTTTTTAAAAACTACTGATTATTACTTTTGGTAAAAACTTATGAAAATGAATGATTAAAATGCTTTTTTGGTAATTGTTATTATTATCATTTATAAAATTGTTATTCGTTGAATTATACTTTATGACTCAGAATGCTAGTTTATAAAGTATAACCATATGAAAAAAGTTAGTATTACTAAGATGTGTATGCATAGATAGATGAGTGGTAATACCATAAAGGTTAAGCTTACAAATAATTTATTAGGAATAAAGTAGGAGTTACACTTATTAAAGCAAGATTAAGAAAAAATCAGTTTAGGTGTGATTCTTTTATTTAATTTTCAATAATGCAACTCCCATCCTATTTTACATGATATCATTTCTTGACCTGTCTTATACTATTACCACTAATCCATCTCAACATTCTCATCTCCATTGGGCTACTTTTTTTTGCATTTGTTCATGTTTAATACTTAAGATTTTATACTATACGGTATAATTGGGTGAATAGATATCCTATATATCTTTCATTTCTTTTTAAAGTTACCATTTTAGTAAATTTGTAATTTCTTCAATTAAAATAATGTATTAAGCTTAGTTTTTAATACACAGCACCAAATAGAAGATATTACTTAAAAACATATTTTATTGTTAAATTATTTTATTGAAATGAGAATATACGTGTAACCAAGTGTAGCCCTGCTGATAAGTCCAAGAAGCAGGGAACCCTGGAACATCGTGCTAGGAACCTGCACCAAGTCCCCAGTGGCAGCAGGATTTGAAGACAAGGCAAGGCCCACAAAAAACATAGAAAAGGAAAGTGCTGCACCAGCCACAGGACCCGCAACAGAGATATCAAACATTGCCCTCCGATCAGGAATAACAGATTTAAACTGCAGGTTAGAAAATGAAAGGAAAAAGATGGTATCAATTCAGGCATCAAACATCAATTCAACAGATATATCAGCAAAAGATAACAAGCTTTAGGTGAACACTTTTCTGTAAGATAATAGATATCCATATCTTAGTATAAGATTAAGAGAAAGATGTGGGAGAAATGCACGTTTCAAGCAAATAAAATTCTACTCCTATATTTCATAGAAACACATTTAGAAGTTTATTAAAATCTAATGTTCAAGTTGTTATTGTTAACCACAACCATGAAATCAAACAGATGACACTTGTTCGAGAAATGCTCCCAACATGTAATGCCGAATTTGACATATCAAATGTCAAAACAACATTAAATACAATATGAATCTTACACAACAAAATTTTATCAACATATGCCAATTTTTCGACTTATTGAAGTCTGATACAAAATTGAAGTAGAATTCCTTGTCCATAACAGCATGAAAGACATAGAAAACCTAGTACATGCATGATATATATATCATCATTTTAAGTGTCATAACTGAAAACTTCCATTTTAGAATATTCATTCTGTGAATTCCTAAATAAAAAATAAATGTGATATTCATGGAAAAACCTTCTTTTCTTGTTAAGACTTGAAGGTTCTCTATGCCTTCTATTAGCAAAGAATTCTATTTGGATATCACGTATGGCATGTGTGGTGCAAGGGGCATGCATGTTTGTCGTTTTCTCTGCAACAGAGTGGGGACTCTGCCTCCTCCTATCACAATAGTGATGCAAGAAACCTGACCCCACATTCATAGTTTTCACCTGGTGTTAGGGGGCGTCAAATTATGAATCTATTGGAAGGTCAGCAAGGGTGAGCAGTATATGTTGAAGCCAGGTTGGCCAACTAAGATCCTGATCATGTTTATAATACCTGATTATGTGGCCTTAGTATCCATGACTTGGTAGGAATGCAATCAACACATTAGGGAGGGCATTAATGCAAAAGATTTCTTTCTCCATTAAAGATGCCTGCAGAGAGGGGAAGAAGATGGATAATGGTCCAAGTAGAGCCTCAACCCTTTAATCTTGCATAGTCAAATTTTTGCATGGTTTATATTTAGCATATTTATTGATAGAATTTTCACTATATATCAGATGATCTTTGTAGGTGAAATGAAGATGTGAGTTGGAACTTGGAAGATCTAAAAGTTTCAAACCTATACTTTCTGCTAAGTTGTTCTAGAGGTGTTTTACTTTCCTTACTTGACAAAAGAAAGAAAGAAAAGTTCTAATTCTTGCAAACTACTGTTATGTGGTCAAACATCAATAGTGTATCAAAATAAGTAAAAAAAATAAGCAGAAAAAAGAGCATAAAATAATAAATTCTCTTACCTGGGTGATTGCACCAAAACTACCGAGAGTGATGTTGGGAATAAGGAAAGGAATACTCAATTTTACTTTCTTGGGTAATGTTGAGAGAAAATGTCCTACCTCCTGTACACCAGATATAGTGGGAAATATTATTTTTTAAGAAAGATATAATTACCATTAGATCGATTATCTACAAAAAAGCGCAGACAGTATTGCAAGAACTTCATTGCAATTTTAATACCAAAAGGAAACACACAATGAAAAAGAAAAGTCATGAGTGTACATTGCTCAGCATCTTCATTCTAACAAAATTTACTTTCTATCACATAAAAAGTTTGTTGTAACTTCGATCATGGACGAATGATTAAAAAACAATGGCATTTCACATTTGTGTATTATTCACACAGCTTTTCAATTGTACATAGGTTACACATATTGCACACTTTTTATCTCCTTTTTTACATCCTTTCTACGTTCTAACTGATTCCTTTGATTAATGATGTGCTAAGAAACTAGTTCTTGGTAGTTTTTGCATGCATAATATCTTTAGATGTTAATATGAATCCCAAATTCTGATTACCTGTATATCCTAAGCAAGAAGGGTTGTAGATATTCAAGGATATGTATAATTGTTGAGCTGATCTAAAACCTTATTTAGGCCTTTCCTCTACCCTAAAGGCAAGTCATCCCATGCCTAGACACATTTGAGATGCATCGTCCTCAAAAAAAATGTTGTGCAATGAGAAGTTGTGTGTGAAAAATAGCAAGTTCAGAGCCTACATGGAATAACTGAATCCCCAAAACACCATATGCTAATGGAAGTGCCGACTCTACATATGGCAATAACAACTCCATGTCAGGTGCTTCAGTGGCATTTGGGTCTGTGAAGTACTTTACAACATCTGGTGGAAGACTCTTTATCTGTACAAGAGACAGATTCAGTAAATGACATGCAATTTAGTAAATATTTTTTAATTAATTCAAAAGTAATCCATACCTGAGAGGCAATACCAAGTTCAACGCAAGAACCCATTGTAAGAACAAAAAGCAGAATAGCAATCACATATTGCCAAAGAGAAGTAGGTTCAGGTTCAGAAACTTCTTTCCGCAGCAAACCAAAACTTACACGAGGTCCACCACGTGGGTCAGGTCCTTCTGAGTTAGGTTCCTTTACCATGAACAGATTGTACTTGTTGCCAGTGACTTCAGTAAGCTGCCGTTGGAGCTTAGCAAAGATATCTTCTCTCTTACCTCGCAAGTTTCCAAGGAAAAGAATACCTTCACCAAGATCTCCAAATGGCTCTTCTTTGGTAACCCAAAATGTTGAATACCCAAAAAGTTTTTCTTTGATCAACTTTACATCAGAAGGATCAACCTTTTCGGGTCCAAGGAGTTCCATCAATTTAATGGAATCAACATGGAAGTTTCTGTACATAGTCTCCTTTGATGGAAAGTTCGATGGCTGTAAGACAAAGAGGACATAAAATGTGTGACTTTACCCAACCACTTGAGTTGATTAAACGAAGCAAAACCAGATAGTTCACAGTAATCAAATTATGATGCCAAAGGATTGGCTGATTTGGTGGATAATTGTCAATAAGTAGGTAAAACGAAAATTTATGCCCCAACGTTCATACTATGATTAATTTCCCCTTGGAGGAAGGGTATTTGGTAGGATACCATTAGAGGGGATATGGGAAACAGCTTAACAAGGAATTGCATAGTCAAACCTGCAGATCGTCTATTAATAAAAATGCTGCTGGTCTCAGGGGAAGACATGGATAAATCCAGAAGACATAAAGCATCATATGAAGCACAATTATGGTGAACCAACAACTATGAAATCCTAACAATGCTTCTCCATGAATACTGATTCGAGAAAACATGATAGAGTATGCGAGGATTTGAAAAAGATTGTGAACAGAACAATGGAAATTGAGATCTTGTTGTGTTTAAGAAGGACGCTTTTTCCGTAAATAACAAAAAAATGTTTTGTGGTAAAATATGTAAGATGTTAAAGCACACCACCCACAACAATAACAACCGATATTCATGAGGTTTAGTGAAATTCAATAATGGAGAGATTAGAACTTGGTACTTATAATCACTCTTATGCCTCCAAACTTACAGCGATGCAAGATCATTCACTCACTTGCATGTCCACTATTTAGACAAAATCTCAGGCTCTCCTGTTACCTACTCGTTGCCCGTGTATGTAATCTCATTTCATTATTCTATTTAAACGCGAATGGAACCTTATGAAACGGATTCCTGGTAAAGTACTCCACAGAAGATTAATAAAAGAAGTTTCAATCATCACAACACATCGTCATATCATCAACATGCAGTGGAGGGAAAAATCAAGACAAAATTCCCATAAAAAACCATTCAAACACCAGCATCAACAGCAAGACAAAACGGCATAAAGAAGAATCGCCTTACCCTACTTGAAACGGTAGTAGGATGCTGCTGCTGCTGCTCCTGCTTCAAATCCTCTCCACTCCTCTCCTCCTCATCCGTCCTCTTCTCCTCTCCATCCTCCCCTCCGTCAAAACACATGACTTTACCGACCACCACCGCGCCATCTCCATCCTCCCTCCGCCCACGCCAACTCCTCCTCCCGCACTGGCCCCTACCAAGAACCCGGAAGGTGCATCCAAAACGAGATTTTGCGTCGAGAAACCGGAGCTGGGATGTAAGCATCGAGAAGGGAGGGGTCGGGAGAGAGGCCATCGGTGGTGGTGGTGGTGATCTATGATTGGAAAGCATTGGAGAGTCAGTAGAGGAAGGAAGTAGCAAGTGGGTATTGCTTCGTTTGGGGTTGCATGCTGGAAACCGCGAGAAAGGTGAGATCTTTGGGGTGTTGGATGGAAGCGAAGTGCAGCGGAGAGAAAGAGATGGGCTGAGGAAAGCAGAGCTTATCTATAAAAAATTAATTTTATAGATATTATTAAAAATATATTAAGATTAATTCTAATCATTTTTTCTCTTTTATTTTTAAAACTTTTCATATTTTTCCTTCATTTCAAATTAACACATTAAGGAGGTTTATATTTTTTTAAATTAAAGAAAAAAAATTAGAAAAAAATTTTATCCAAAATATTTTTAATTTTTTAAAAATTAAATATAAATTTTCTTAAATTTTCATAAAGTATACAAATGGTTAAATAAAATTTTTCATTTTTAGATTTTCAATATTTTAACAATAAAAAAATTTCTATATTTTTCTTTTTATTAATTTCTAATAAATACAAACTCCCCTTAAAATTACTAGACTATCCTATTTCAACGAAAAGAATAATTTTTTTTTAAAATAACTTAAATTTAGATAATTATAAAATTGATTTTCTATAAATATCACTAGAAAATTAAAACCCTTATTACTATTAGATTATTGGAATAGTAAATGAAGTTTAAAATAGGAAAAATCAATATAACTGATATCTACCTCGTTAGTCAAAACAGCTAATTTGAGTTTGAAATTTAAAAGTATTTGATTTGTTGATATAATTTTAGCTAAATCAACTAATCTTAATAAAATCGTTCGATTGAATTATCAACTTCAATCAAGAGACTTTGAGCTTAAATTTGGTGAAAAAGAAAATTTAAAATGTAAAATATATGGAAAAAGAAAAATTAAAATTTAATTTTCACATGTTTAGTAGTTTAAAAGAGTGAAATTATTCTATTGTTTTTATTTTATTTTTATTTTTTATTTCTAAAAAAAAAAAACTTGATCTGAAATATACACAACAACACTTATCTATCTCTCTTTATATCCTTTTTATAACTTCTAAAAATACAAATTCCCCAAGTAAAATTTAATGCAAAAGAAAAGATCATTTTAAAAAATAAAAAATAACAAAACACCGATGTCTTCCAAATAATTTATATTTTTAAACGAGAGGCTTACTTTTCGTTTTTGGATTTCTCATTAAAATTTAATATTTTAAAAAATAAGGATTTACACGCGTGCCATTGAATTTAATAATAAATACAAAAATATCGACGTCATTTTCAAAAGTACCCGTAAGCCATCCATCTTCGATTTTCCACGCAATTATCCCATTAAATTAATTTTGTTTTCAGTAAAATTTATAATTTTATATTTTAAATTTTATAAATATAATAAAAGTAATTTAAAATAATAATATTTTTTTTAAAAAAAAAAAAACTTTTCTCAGTGGATTTGGTCCTACGTGTTTTTCTTCCCGTATTTTTATATTTATTTTTGGATTTTAATAATATACGCATAAATCATCTTCGAGAAATTGGCGAAGTCGCCCGCTCCGACTCTCCGGAAGTCGCCCTTTACGTGCGCGTGCCGTGGAAGAATTCCCCAACCCAAGCCCTAGACTTTGGTCGCTTCAACTCAGGATCCCCCAAAGCGGAGATCATTTTGGATTCCGGGGTCCCCCGATGGCGTAAAGGCGAGGCGCTTGGAACGAGAAGGGGCGAGCTCCGTTAGTCCGTGGCAATGTCGTTTCTGTCGTCGGCGTCAAGGTTCGGTCGGAGGTTTTCGGGGATCAGGACGGGGCTGTGGGGAGAGCGGTTTCGGTGCTCGAATGGCGTGGTTGCTTGCGGAGGGGGACCGAGGTATGGTGTGGTCGAGAAGATGAGGAGTGTTCTGGGTGGGGATGGGAAGAGGGCGACGCAGCAGACAAGATGGTTCTTAGGGTGTGGTGATGAGCAGGAGGGAAATGTTCTTTCCAAGTCTCACGAGGAGAGGATTGTTATTGGGTACGTACGTCCGTTTTCTTGCTTTTGTTTTGTTGAGTGCTGTGTCGTGTTTTTTGGAGGCAGGTTTGTTTTTCGTAGAATGGTATACCGATATGTGATTATTGTTGTTTTACTTGAAGTTGTTTGTGCTTTCTCCAATAGCTTTCATTTTTGAAAGTGCTTGTTGATTGATTGAGATGTCGTTCTCCAAGTTTTGTTTACTAGGCTGATGTTGCTTTCTGTATTGCATCTGGTAATCATGGTGTTTGTTTGATAGGGATCTGTATTTCTTTCAGGATTAGTGTAAGTTTGGGAAATTATGAGTGTCAATTAGTTATGAACTCATGCTAGCAGCCTTTATTCTGTGTGTAATTATCAGGTACTCTCCTGAGCAGGTGTTTGGAGTGGTTGCCGCTGTTGATCTTTACCAAGATTTTCTTCCATGGTGTCAGCATTCAAGGATTTTGAAACATAATGGTGATGGGTCTTTCGACGCTGAATTAGAGATTGGATTTAAGTTTCTCGTTGAAAGCTACATTTCTCGTGTGGAGCTGCAGAAACCGAAGTCCATAAAGGTCATTCCTCCTCAACTTTTACAACGTAGTTGATAATAGACATCATGCCTTTTTAAGTTCAATATCTTAGTTATGGTATTTACCAATTTATTTCTCCATTTTACCACACAATGAAGGGTTTTGTGTCTTATTTATAAGTGGGAGTTATGTTTTTCTTTACCATGAATATATAATTATTCTATTATTTAGAAGTCTGTATATTTTGCAACATGGTATGTCTAAGAAAGTTTCCAAGTCCACATAGCAACGACAACGTAGAATGAGTTGTTCATTTATCTAGCAGTCTAGGATTTGACGAAATTATTGATAAATGTCAAGCTTTAAGACCGAGTTGTTATTCTTGCAGATCAGGTAGTGAAGATTCCAAGGTGCCCACGTGCCAGCCAAGGGAACCTTGGATGCTTGGGTGCCCATATTAATTAATTATTTTTTTAGAACAGTATGTGTGTGTGTGTGTGTGTGTGCTAGATATATTTAACTAACACATATATGTAGATTTCCACAATATATCTGCCCAAAAGAAACAAATTTGATCGTATTTTTCAGAATCATATATGTCCAAAAATAAAACATTTAATTATATTTCCAGAAATGTAGCGAGTGAAGAGTACTTACAGGTTTTCTTTTTATTGTTCTAACATTTGAAAAACTAAAGGAAACCTTATATTAGGTTCATCGTAACCAGATCTTTATTGGTTTCTTACCAGGATCCACAAAAAATCTGCCTAACTCACCCCTATTGGGTGTTTGGCATCAAGGTGACCTTGAATTTCTGCCAGGTGGTGGCTGCTTGTAGAAGATTGGTTTCTAATTTGAACGTCATTTCTTTGATGCATTTTATTAGTCATATGATACTGTCAGCAACTGTCGATATTAGAGTCAATAGATATGGTAGAATAAATTGATCCTTATACAAATCCTAGTTGGATTGCTTATAACCTAAAAATAGGTCACTTGTTTGTCATATTTGTATTCTCCTATAAATATAGGACTAATAGGAGATTGTACTCTATTGAAATATGAATATAATCTTCCATCTCTTTAGTATACACATGGTGTCAAAGTCTAGGCTTTTTTAAATAGGAAATTAAATGAGAGAAACCTTAGTTGTCATCACCACATTGCCATGATGGTGATAGCGGAACCATAGGTCTCATATTCATTTGTCTTCCATCTCGTTTGTGAAAGCCACATCTACCTCTCCACTGTCTATTTCCAAAAAAAGACTCGATTAATACAAGTCTATCCTCTGTGCTCCCACATCTTCTCTCCACTGACGATGACATCTTCTTCCTATTATCTCTTTTAGTGGAACCTTTCCTTGATGCATGGATTTTATGTGCATTGTGCCCTTTGCATGGATCCTACCATCTCCAACTTCTAGCTTATGATTTTCAACTCTCTGTTTCTCCTTTAGAAAAAGAAATGAAGAAGAAAGTGGCATTCAAAAAATAGAAGTAGACATGCACAATCAAAGGAAACAAAGAGAAAAACATCACAGGTTGTGGATTTTGAGTTTTTGGGTTTTATTTTTGTTCTTTTGTTGTTTCTTATTGGGATGTTCCTTGTTAGGTGTCCTGTTGAGTGTTTTTTGTAAGCAAAAAATGGAAGAGAAGTCATGTGGAAGTGCATAAAAAAGGAAAGAATACGAGGTGGAGGAGGAAAGGGAAAAAAGAAAAGGTGATGTGTGGATGACAAAGGGGAAAGCAGAAAAAGGACAGAAAGGAGTGAAGCTGGTTGTTTTAAATGTGTGACATGCCTTTATTCTTGTTATGTTAGAATGGATAGGAAAAAGGGGGGAAAATTGTATCTGTTGGCCAAGTAATTTTCCCAGCAGGTAGTGTCTTTTTTGTGTTCAAGTAAAGTAGAAAGGGTGGAGACAGGAAAAAAATTATGTAAAAAATATTTTTTATTTATTTTAAAATTTTTTGGCGAAAAAGGAAGGTAACAGAAAAAGTGAAGAATTCATGTTCCGTAGGAATGTATTTGTGTTTGTGTGTGCAGGTATTCGTGTGTTTGCAATAACGTTTCTTCTGTGAATATATGTTTGAGTGTGTTAACCACATAACCAAGTCAAAAAATGTGGTCTTGATTGAGTCAAGTGAAACAGCATTCCTGTCTCAAGTTACATATGGAACTGCTATTGTGATCACAACATTTTTAGAAAAGTTGGTTTATTAAAAAAAGTATTGTTTACCATTTTTTGAATGAACTTTTTTTGAATATAAATGGTTATGAGAGAGCAACTTTTGATTTGTAGGATAGTGTTTTCCTAGCTTTTCCATAAATTAACTTTCAATGACTTTTTTAAAAATTTAAATTTAAACTGAAATTCAGAAAACTACACTTTCAAAATAGTGGAAACTGTTGAGTGCATTTGAAATACTTTTGATAAATGCAATCTTATTGTAGATTCAACTTGATGGTGATCAACTTCTATCATTCAATGTGATTGATCGTTGTTTTTACTTGTGTGTTCCTACTAGTGTTAATACTCATACATCACCTCTTATATTTTTAATTATTTCTTTTATTTTAAGTGCATTCGAGTTCATTGCAAGTTGAGCATCTTAGATGCTCCAACTTAAGGGGGAATGTTATGGTCAATAGATATGGTAAAAGTAAATGGATCCTTATACAAATCCTATTGCCTATGGGTTATTGTTTAGTCTAGTTTGTGCATTTCTATATATATAGGAGGCTGTACTCTGTTGAAATATGAATAAAATCGTCCATCTATTTGGCTTCCATGGTTGATAATGATGACACTTGTTTAAAAAATTGCATAATTTTTCATATCAATGTCTAATTAATTATTTATGCATCAATGATTGATGATAAGAAAGATGATGGAACTTGGAAGAAACTAATTAGAAATGTCAGTTTGAAACATCATTAGGAATTTGTTGAAGATGAGAAACCTTACGCCTATCTTTGTTGGCCATTGCTATAAAAGATTAATTTTGTAGGGATTCAATAATTTGTGCACACACAAAAGGAAGACCTTTTGTTTTATAATGACCATCAGAACAAAAAAAGAACCTCAAACTATCATCTAGGTGATGACACTTTTCATCCTAAACCAATGAAGAAATCATTATGTACATGGTAGATATGGTATTCATTTAAATTAGCTCCAATATTATTGTTTTAAAATTAGATCGAAATTCTAACTTATCCTGTTGAAAATTATATTGATTTGTTGCCCTATAGAATACCAGTAGATGCACCTTTATGCACCATACTGCTATTAGAATATGGAAAAACTATGCACGAAAGCATATCAGTAAAAAGGGTGCTCTTTTTACATTTTGAACATGTATCTTGAGTTTTCTTGTTTTAAACAATGCTATCAATCAACTTGTTTTTGTGCAGGCTCGTAATTAAGTTACGTCTTTGCTACATGCTGGTCACTAAATGTAGGGTTGAGACTAGAAATGTAGAATTTCCATACTGATATTCTAAGTTAGTTGCCTTGCTTGGAAGCAGTAAAGGCACCGATGTTTCACCCACACAGAGCAGATCTCCGTGGTTTCCTTGTCTTATTTCTCTCCCCTTTCATTGCTGATGCTTTTCTCTTTTCTTTGTGCAGTTTGCACTTCTTTTTCCTGTGCATAGGTTTGTATTGTCATTTTTTGAATCAGATAGTTCTACTTGTTCACTGCCAGAGAGAAAAGAGAGAGAGAGAGAGAGAGAGAGAGAGAGAGAGAGGGCATGCATGTCGTTGTATCTGTTTTGAATCTCTCATTTGAATCTACGTGCGGTTGTTTTCTTTATTCAGGTTTAAAATGTTTATAGCTAGCTACTCTTAACTTTTGTGTACTATTTACATTTAAATAACGTCATATCCTTTCTATTTGAAATGCAGACAACGGTGTTACAAAGTAATCTGTTTGATTATCTAATAAACTTGTGGGAATTTAATCCCGGACCGATGCCAGGAACTTGCGACCTTTATTTTCTAGTGGACTTCAAGTTCCAGTCACCTCTGTATCGTCAGGTATTGACGTAATTGGGTTGGCCTTCTTTCTTGGTTGTACTTGATTAGCGTTCAATTTCTCTGACGTGGTTGGTATCCTTAAAATCCGTACTGGCAGGTGGCATTGATGTTCTTCAAGGAGGTGGTTTCTCGACTTGTTGGTTCATTCACGGATCGCTGTCGTAGGGTTTATGGTCCAGGAGTACAAGTACTTGAAAAATCTTACGGTCAAGGAACATAGCTCAAATACCTGCCTGATATTCTTTAATTTTATTTCGACAGAGAAAGGTGATTTGGATACGTTCGCCGCAAATGAAAAAACAAGATCGTTACGTCTAAAAACCCCTCTCTTATATTTTGATCTGCGGCAAGATTATTTAGGGATGGTCACTGGCCCATTCTTGTAATTGTTTTCATTGCGATTCATGATCGAGAACGTGAAAAGGCAATTTCAAGAGCGTTGCTGGGAATGATTCTTCCCGGATTCTGATTTTCTGCCTATTGCGAAATTTATATGTGAAACGGGAAACCGAATTTTCTATGGATCACTGCAACAGCATTTCACCATTTTTTATTCCCAAGTCCCTGATGTAGTTGAGTGGAGTGACTGGAGACTCTCCTCTCCACTGCTGCTGCCACCTACCATATATGTATAAGTTTTTCGGGGGATGTGGTGATTTTTTTGTGAGCGGTTTGGGACGACATACACGTACCTCGGTCCCACAATAAAATTATTCTTTATTCTTTTCAACGATTAAGAAAAAAAAAAAAATCAAACACACTTATTATTTTATGATCTTGTAGCAGGCTAGCAGTCAGGTGGTGGGACGTCAGGCATCGTGCCTGGCCTGGAAGTGCTTCATGAAGGCCACCAGCTTCTGCACGCCGGCCAAGGGCATGGCGTTGTAGATGGACGCCCGCATTCCGCCCACCGAACGGTGGCCCTTGAGCTGCACCATCCCCTCCCCCGCCGCCTCCTCGACGAAAATCTTCTCCAGCTCCGGGCGTCGCAACGTGAAAGGCACGTTCATGACGGACCCCACCTCCTTGTCGACGGGGCAGGCGTAGAAGCCCCCGCTCCCGTCTATGGCTTCGTACAGCAGTCCCGCCTTCACCGCGTTCTTCCTCTCCATCTCCCGCAGCCCGCCCTGGTGCAGCAGATCCGCGAACACCAGCCCGCAGATGTAGATGGCAAAGCAGGGTGGGGTGTTGTACAGGGACAGGCTGTCCGCTTGCGTCTTGTAGTCCAGCATCACCGGCGTGCCGCCTTGCGCCGCCCCCATCAGATCTTTCCGGACTATGGCGATGGTCACCCCGGACGGGCCCACGTTCTTCTGAGCGCCCGCGTAGATCACCCCGAACCTGGATACGTCCACCGGCTTGGAGCAGAAATTGGAGGACATGTCCGCCACCAGCACCGCGTCTTTCCCCGCCGGCGTGGGGTAATCCTTGAACTCCACCCCGTGGATGGTCTCGTTGGCACAGATGTGCAGGTACCTGGCGTTCGGGTCCTGCTCCACCCGACCCCAAGCTGGGATCTTTGTGTACTTCTCCGACTTACCCGACCACGCCAGATTGGCCTTGCAGTACTTGTGCGCTTCCTTGTACGCCTTGTCCCCCCACGACCCCGTCACGATGTAATCCGCCGCCTCCCCCGGCCTGCACATGTTCAGAGGCACCGCCGCGAATTGGGAGGTGGCTCCGCCCTGGACCATCGTCAGTCAACACACCTGTCAATTCTCCATTCCATGTCAACACCCAGCCCAGTATGTTTTCTGTTTTTTTTATTCCAGATCGATATCGATCTACTTCCGACAAAGAAAAAGGTAGAATCTCCGGGGAATGGTAGGTAGGGCTTGATCTGGAAAATAAACACAACGGGAACGGCGCAAACCTGAAGGAACATCACCGCATAGTCGTCGGGAATCGCCAGAAGCTGCCTGAGATCCGCTTCCGCCTTCTTGATAACCCCGTCGAACTCCTTCCCCCGATGGCTCATCTCCATGATGCTCATCCCAGATCCCTTGTAGTTGAACAGATCCTCCTGCGCCTCGAGTATCACCTTCTCGGGGAGAGTTGCGGGGCCAGCGGCGAAGTTGAAGACGCGGCCTTTGGAGACGGCGGAGGAGGAGGAGGCATGGGAGGGCTGTGTGGCGGTGCAGGAGATGGAGACGGGAAGGCGACGTTTCGAAGGAATCCGCGGGGGCGGTGAGGGGATGGGTTTGCCGGAGACGTTGTTGGGCGTGCGGGGCAGCGAGGATCTGGTGGCGGCGGTGGTGGCGGCGGCGGCCATCGTGGAACGCGACAGGGCAAGGTGGGGAAGGGAATAAGTGTTGTGCGAAGTGACCTCTTCAGAATCCTTCCTCCTCTCTTATTAAAACACCGAAACGGGATCAAATGACGAAAGTACCCTTTTATATTTTCTGTAATAAAATTTCTTTTCGATTTTTAGTTTTATAATACCATTAATGTTTTCCCGAATTCAATATTTGACCGCTATTTAAAAGTGTATTGTCTCAGACATTTCGTATGATAATTTTTGAATTTATTAACATTCGAATTTTAAACTACGTTCTCATTTCAATTGTAATTTCTCAAAGGATGCATTAGGAATAAGGCTGAATTTCACCATTCTAAGATTAAATAAATATCTATTACATTGAAAATTAATATATTTCACATTAAAATTTGTACCAAAATAAATTAAATTTCACACCTCTAATTACTTTTTTTTTAAAGATACCGTACAATTCTAAAAAAAGGTTATAACTAAAAAAAACGAAGTAAAATAAATTTGTGAAAATTTGTAAATATGTTTTATTTTCTTTAGTTTCACTTCGTATTGTGAAAATTTGTGTAAATTCTCATTTTTGAACCGTGGATAAAAAGCCCACCCACTCAGGTGTCCAAACCTTCAAGCCCACCAAGTTCACGGCCCATGAACCAGCCCATTTTAAATGTGCGTTTGTTTTTTTTTTTTTGTAAGTTCATCACGCTTCCCGAAGACTAAAATTGCATGCAACAAACAAATGCTTTGAAGACTAATTTTTATTTTTTTGATTACAGGATTATCAAAAAAGTGAATATTTGACCTGAAGATTATAAAAAAAACGTATCTTTGTAGTCCCTGCCTGCTCTCGTCTTTAAAAAAAATATTATATATACATATATATAAAGCGTCAGATGATATATACTACTTTTTTTTTTTTAAAAAAAAAAAGGTCAAGCGGATAATAAAGTAAACATATTAGTGTCAAACGAAATAAATCGAAGCAAAAAAAAAAAAAAAAAAAAACCCTTCAAGCGTGCGGTTGCTGAACTCTGCGGTGCGGTGAAAAACATGCATGGGAAGCCGTAGCGGTGTCCACATCACAGAGGACCGGGCATGTGATCGACACACTGGTCAACAAGAATCTGGATGAAAAGGTAAAGTTGGAAGCAACAGCGATGAAGCGCAAGAAAAACATCCGATCCCTCACCTCTCGGCCTTCGATTTAGTGTACCTGCGATTCCCTCGTCTAGTCGTCTTCTTCTTCTTCTTCTTCGTTGGGGTTTTTCGTGCGCTGCTTGTGCGGGATGTCGACGCCGGCGAGGAAGAGGCTGATGAGGGACTTCAAGCGGTTGCAGCAGGATCCGCCCGCAGGGATCAGCGGGGCGCCCCAGGATAACAATATCATGCTGTGGAACGCCGTCATCTTTGGGTAATTTTAGCCATCTCCTTGGGGCTTGCCTCTCCGTTTTTTGTTGCTTCATTTGCTTGTCTCTGTGTGCTTTGTGGTTGGATGGTGGGGTTCTGATGGGATTCTCTGTTGGCTTTTGTTGCAGGCCCGATGATACCCCTTGGGATGGAGGTATGTTATTTGCTTTCGATTGATCCTAGTTCTATTTTTTGTAATGCTCGTTTGGTCTGTCCTGCTCTGCGTTCACGGATTAGGTTTTTTGGTGGCCGATGTTTGTTTTGCTTTTTTTTTAAAAAAAAATTTATTCGCTGGGCTGAGGATTGATGTTCTGTGTGATGATAACATGGAGGATGCTTTTTCCGTCTCTTTCCAACTCTGGAAAGAAGACTCCTCGTCCTCTTGTTGCTGTAAAATATTGATAATTTATGGTTAGTGTTCATGTATAAAATTGTTTATGGATTCTTTGGTATTTTCAAAATTACTTAGTAATTAATGTGAAATTGAAGGGTCGTTGCTGATATCCGTGTATCAAAACGAGCTCAGTTTGAAAAAGGGTTACTTCCAACCGTGGGTTGGTTGGGTTTCCTTTTGTTGTCGCAATTCATGCAAGCAGAAAAGATGGGCGAACTGCACAGATAACTGTTCGGTTGGCCGGTACTCTAGTGTGATTGTGACACAGACGAAGGTTCTTTTGCTTCATTTTTGGGTGTTACAGGAGCTCAATGTAGTGTTCTACTTGATCGTTTCATGTGTTTTATCTTGCAAATGTCAAATATGTTACTATTTCTATGGCAGCCTGAAGTGAAGCTGCAAGCAACAAAATCATTGCGTTCATTCTTCTCATGCTGCACCCATAAGTTTCAACTTTCAAGGAAAACACCCCTTTAAGAATTAGTCCTGCTGTTTTCTTTTATTTAAATCTTGCAGAAGCAAGTAATAAAACGGCATGTGGAGAGTGTGAGGTCACTGATATTTTGCTTTTAGTTACCGCTAAAAAATATTTTTCTTTTGGATTGTCTTTTCGAATTACATTATGAAAGTCAATGGGAAACAAAATAGAATGCGCTGATGTTTAACACTTGCAACCAGAAGAGCAACTGGAGGCCACATTTTTTATTCAATGATTTTTTTGATCTGTCGTTTTACTGTAAACCTGATCTACACTTTTTG
The DNA here is from genome assembly GCA_024699675.1 of Amphibolis antarctica. Classification (NCBI taxonomy): domain Eukaryota; kingdom Viridiplantae; phylum Streptophyta; class Magnoliopsida; order Alismatales; family Cymodoceaceae; genus Amphibolis; species Amphibolis antarctica. The sequence goes on along the minus strand of JAMKPZ010003690.1, from coordinate 15,769 downwards.
GAAATGCATCAAGGAATATGATTTTCACTTTTTTTAGGATTATGAACTACATTTGTTACATTGCTTAGCAGTTCTGCCCTTTACATTCTTCAGGTACGTTTAAATTGACATTGCAATTTACAGAAGATTATCCTAACAAACCACCTACTGTTCGATTTGTATCCCGGATGTTCCATCCTAATAGTAAGTTGTTTATTTATCTTCAATCACCCTTTTTCATTTAGTGACTGAGATGATTTGCATGTCATTGGGATAGAGTCTCACGGTGGCACTTTGAATGTTGTACATATTGATTGGACAGTATATGCGGATGGAAGTATTTGCTTAGATATTCTACAAAATCAATGGAGTCCTATCTATGATGTTGCTGCTATACTGACTTCTATTCAGGTGCGTTATCCTCTTATTCTTAATATTCAATATTGTTATGATTTTTTCTTGTAAACTGAGAAATCTTTATCCTTGTCTGTGAGATTCTGAAAACCTTGATATTGTTAGGTATGCTATCGAGCTTGTCATAGAATATGTAAATTACTTGGTTCATTAAATACACTACATCTTGCTTCATTAATGATAGTTTCTGCATAGTCTTTTTACTATAGGCATTTCATTTTCATTTTCCTTTGTCAAGTGAAAAAATGCATTTGAAGTGTTATGCAATAAACTAATACTATTAAAATAAAAAGAAAATTTTACAGAATATCTATTTACTTTACCATGCTTTGTGGCATAGAATGTTTTTGATGAAGGGGACAGAAGTTCATAGCAGTTCTTAACAGTGAACGCACCATCTTCCTTGAAGTCCCACTGTACATTCTAAACCCTATAATCTCATAGTTGACCTACAAAAAAGTTGCAGGATTTGGAGAATTATGCCACCAGAATATTGGTCAAAATCCTACTAATATACCTGAAATCTGAACAAGCTGAGATACGCTAGTATAGTCGTATACTCCAGCACTTGTCTGATCAATTTCTTTGCTACCATTCTGTTAAAAGTACGCTTAAGATTGTGGTTGGGAACAACTCGTTGGAGCGTTTCCAGCTCATGCATGGTCTCTAAGGAACTCTTCTAAACAAATGTCTCGTTCATGTCTAGCTAAAAAGCTCTCAGCACTGTAGCTGAAAGAACAAATTAAAGAGTTGAGAAGAGTCAATTTTTGCTACTCCTAGTACTATAACTACAATGTTAGAAAAGCTAGAAACTATTATAGTGGTAGTTCTTGTTACTACAGGATCTACGGTAAGATCTCTCTCTCTTTTTTTTTCTTTTTTACGGTAAGATCTCTTGTAAACAATTGTGGGGGTTAAGGTTCTGCCTTTGCAACTACTCCAGAAAAGTGTATGGGTTTAAAGTTAGAAGTAACTTCTAAAATGTATTGGTAGAATCTAATTTTTGAGAAATAAATTTTTTAATCTTGTTTGTTTTTAATGTTTCAAATCTTAAAAATCAACTAAAATGACAATGTCGTCCTTTATATATTAAGTGAATGATAATAGTAGTAAATGTGTCATAAACTAACTGTAGTAGTTCAACTGGGAGTAGTTGCACTCGTAGCTTCTATTAGGATTTGAATCCCGGTGAATAAAAAATTGGTTCTTTTAGAACTTCCGACAGAAGCTAATGGCTAGAAGTTAGAAGTGATTCTAAACAGGGCCTAAGTCAATTTATACTGGAGTTATAATCAAAACTTTGAGGAATCACTTAACACTTAAATTTTTAAAGATATTGCTAGTAGGAACGCTGCACTAAGCAGTTGTATACCTCACAAACATGTTCTTTGGTGTTCTCTTGTTGTTGGTGTTTTCTACTGTAGGGTCTATGCAGTTCCGATCATGTGGATATCTTGATAATAATAATACTAAACGCGTCATTATCTGTGTTTAATCTACTTGAGAAGGCAATTTCTCCATGTTGTTTGCTAAAATGGTATATCAAGGTCTTACCATTTTTTTATTCTCCTCTTTTTCAGTCCCTGCTCTGCGACCCAAACCCCAATTCTCCCGCAAACTCTGAGGCAGCCCGCATGTTCAGCGAGAACAAGCGGGAGTACAACCGCAGGGTTCGTGAAATAGTAGAACAGAGCTGGACAGCCGACTAATAAATCAGAGTCTCTTCACCCGACCGATAAACTCGTAAACTTGTATCATGTTTTTCCGTTATGTTGCAACGGAGTATACTGCGTGCGTTCTTCCCGAGCATGGATTCTCTTCTCTTTTCAGCTGATTGCTTGAAACCGTTTTATTTCTCCCATAATAGCTTTTCCTGCTGTGTATCATGTAAAACAGCACTATTAGATTCCTACAGGCAAGAAAGAAACCGTGGCTTAGATATGTGTGTGTGTATATATATATATATATATATCTATGCTTGGCAGTTGCTTATGCGGTTTGGACTGATGCCATCTATTTGTAGCGGCGCTTGCGTTGCAAGTTTGCGTTGGAAGCGTTCATTATATTATCAATTTCGCAACTCCCTGGGCGTGGATGTAGGATATTCGTTAGTTTCGTTCGGCTTGTGGTCATGGCTTGCCACCATTCGTGAAAAATGCCATACCCGGGCCGACATTTTTCCATTAACGAGCAGCCGTACATCACCACGCAAACCGTCAAAGACATTCAAACCACCCGTATTGTCTGAACAAATTGATTATTTGTCTGAACAAATTAATGGCTTGGTTGGGATCAGATCCAGCATTGCGAACGCATATGTATGTATGATATATATATATATGTATGACTGACTGACCGACTGACTGACGTAATAACAAGGCAACGACCCGTGAGATGCGCACACATCTCGCATTATCATCCATCGGCCGTGGGAAATGTATTGCGAACAGAAAGAGTACATGAAATCGTACGCACCAGCGGTGATACGTTGTCTTGTACATTGGTTCCAGTATCCTTGAGGCACGGCAGAATGGAACCGGGCAACCAAGTTGCACCTCTTTGGAGTCAGAAATTCGAGCGACACATACATCTAAGCAAACCCAGCATCATCGTAGGGTGCAGTGCAGTGCAGCGCAGTTGTTGGTACCTGCACCAACCCAGCATCATCGTAGGGTGCAGTGCAGTGCAGTGCAGTTGTTGGTACCTGCACCAACCCAGCATCATCGTAGGGTGCAGTGCAGTGCAGTGCAGTTGTTGGTACCTGCACCAACCCAGCATCGTCATGTTGGTGGAAGATGGGAGGGAGAGAGCGATCCGTCGCTGCTCTGGGAATCTCCCCTCCAGGCGCTCTGCACCTGGGCTGCAAACTGCAGGTTCCACAGCACGTCTTCAACAGAAGGCCTTCTCGTCGGCTCCTTCGACAAACACCGGATGCAGACTTCCGTTACCGTCCTCAGCGATTCCCTGGAACAAGCTTGAGCCGCTGCTGCATCCATCATTCCGTCGGCCGCAATGCTCGCTTTCAACTGTAAACATGAAGACGACATGTTACCTTTGCCGACCAGGATACCCAATTCTCGCCCGTTGCTCCACTTACCTGACGTCTCGCAATCTCAACTTCCCCTTGAGAATTGAAAGGTTTGCCGGTGACAATTTCTAGCAAAATGACCCCAAAATCATATATGTCGATTTTATCTTCATTCCTTTCCCTGCACAGGTATCCCAAAATTACCATTTCAAACTCATGCAAAACATTGCTTTCTTTCCTTCTTCTTTTTACATGTCTCACCGTGAATGTTACAGCATGAGTTGCCCAATGGTAACAAGATGTGTAAAATTGTAGGTATTCAATTCAAAACCAATTAACGAAGAAATTCATTCTTCCATATATCAACCCATATTCTGTTACAAATTTCAACAACGTGGGACTGGACTACTGTAATGTTTTCAACCGGCATGCATTTAAGAGGAAGAGTAAGGGGCGTACCTTTGGCGACGTTCTTTTGCACCATCGACCTACCAAGTTATCAGATACATGAATCATCAGGTCACTCTCCAGGACATGCTTACAAATACACATGGTGAGAGGTGTGTGCCAATTCATTTACCTCTGCCTTCACAGCCTCTGATAGAACTGGCAGGTTGTAGCTGTCGATTTTCGCAAGGAAGTTCTGATCTAGTAGTACATTTTCTGACTTCAGGTTGTTTGCAAATGAACCAGGGATGATCCCAGAATGCAGAAACTCAAGACCCCTCACGACGCCAATGGCGGTGGCTATCCGTTCCGTCCAGGTCATTTCCTGTCCTGCATCTTCTGTCAAATGAAATGGAGTTTGTTTTGAGCCGACAAAGTTTAGATGGCACCGTCACAAATCACAAACATTTTTGGTTTTAGGGCAAATAGCAAGTAACAAACAATACCATGATTGCTCACCAGATATCTGGCTTCTCAATGTCCCATTCGGTACATATTCAAATACGAAAAATACTCTGCTAATGGTAGAATCTTCGAGATTATACTCAAAGCAATGTCCGAGAGCGCTGACCAGATGACGGTGCCTGAGCTTGGCAAGCAGTTCTATAAGGTGAATGAAGTTGTAACTTCTGTGGCTTCTTTTCAATTTCAAGCATCGTATCGCTACAAGGGAATCATCTTTCAATTTGCCTCTGTATATCTGTGAAAAAATGAAAGCAAAATTTGCAAGGAAGAAAACAATGGTTTAATGGAGACATGGTTCCCACAAAAACCAATGAAAAAATGTACGAAAGCCAAGGGAACCAAATAAGATCGTACATACCTGGCCATGAGAACCTTCACCCATGTATGCCGAAAATTCAAAATTATTTGTGGCAGCTTCAAGTTCCTCTAAGGAGAATGATCTGTATGGTGGAATGCCAAGGGAGCCCAGCTTCATCGTTTGAGAAATGTACCCTAGAGAGGTAGAACAGGTCAGCAAACACCCGATACAAGAGATGCCTCTTATTAGCATCAGAAACAATGCGACTAATGTGATATAATGAGAAATGAGGCAAGAGGAAGATAAGTGCAGGAGTGCATCTCAAATTCAGACGAAGATTGCACTGATAGCACACCAATTCATTCATACATGACTTACGAGCATCGGACAACCTGGAGGGATGCCCATTGGAAGCATGTTCTATCAATCTTCTGGGAGGCCTTCTTGCTGCCTTTCTCATGTGTGCTCTCCTCGCACTAAAGAACACCACAAAGCCCACAAGCAGCACCCCACCTGTCGCTCCCCCAATTGCGGAGGTGATGAGAACCACCACCTTACTGGCTGAGGTCTTCCTTGAGTTGGGAGGCAACTCTCCAACTGCCAGTGCCTCGGTTCGGCAGAAAGGAAACGGGTGCTGACTTTCATTGTTTGTGGTGAAACAATTCATCGAATATGAAGCATTCCTTCTTCCGGAATTCTCAACAAGGCATGTGGGCAATCTTCCAGTGAGAAGGTTTGATGACAAATCCACAATGTCGAGATCGCTGTTGCACGACATGTTTGAGAAAAGCTTCCCGGTAAATCTGTTCTGGGAGATATTCAGGTAACGGATGGAAGGCAAATTTAACAGTGCTGAAGGAAAGGGACCAACAAATCTATTGGAGGAGACGTCCAAATGGTGAAGAAGATAATATGAATTGATTTCTTGGGGAAGAGCACCAGTGAATCTGTTGTTCCTCAGTTTGATTGTGGTGATTTTCCTCTGCATAGTGGGGAATTGGGGTCCAAAGCCATTATCTTCCAAGTCGAGAACTTGAAGGTTCGACAAGCGGCTTAGATCTGGTAACTCACCAGACATGTTGTTTGCTGGGATGCTGAGAACTCTAAGATTCTCCAGGCTTATGATGGACTTAGGCAGATGCCCATTCAAGGAGTTGTTCTTCAAGCTCAGAACAGCCAGCAGAGGGAATGCGCTCAACCAATCAGGAACATCACCAGCGAACATGTTGTGGTCGAGAATCAGAGTCTGAAGGCTTTTCAAATATGACAATTCATGGGGGATTGGTCCTGAGAGGTAGTTTGAGCTGATATTGAATATCTCGAGGCTGGGCAAGCGCCATATCTTGGTGGGGAGAGGACCCCAAAGCCCAAGAGACGACAACGTGAGTACCTTCAGGTGTGGAAGCCTGGTGAGCGTCGTGAAGAAGGAGTCGATGGCGAAGTCCTTGGGCAACGGTGGCGTCCCCGGTTCACCGATGATATGCAGTTGGCTTATGCTATCCCCATAGCAAGCAACCGTCAAAGAGGGGGACGGATCGCTGTAGCAAAAGCTGGTGTGGTTGTTCCAGCTGCTCAGGGCAGGAGGGTAGTTCAGTAGGCGTTGGAGTCTGAGGAGTGACCAAGATTGAGAGGATTGCAGTTGGGTCGAGCAGGGTATTGAGGTCAGGATGGCAAGCAAAGCCAGAAGGAAGGAGGAAGAAGAAGTGCGGCAACGTGTTCTCTCCATTGCGGCAGCAAGAACAAATCTAGGTCGACGATTACAAGAAGAAGAACCAACCTGCAAATGGAAGAACAAAACGGAAGAAAGTGATACTTCCAATTAGATGATAAGTTCAAATGGGTACCACAGAAGAAGATTTCTTAGGAAGAGGGAAGCAGAAAGGCATAGTGGTACCTACTCCAGGTCCCAGAAGCTCCAACGATCCAAGGACGAGATGCAGACCGCCCACCTATCGTTCAACGGTAGAGAAACAGAACCTTATACAGACCCATCAACACAAAACCCCAAATTCACATCCGCCGATCCTTTCTGCCAAGCGCAAGGGTAAAACCCATTACACTTTCTACCACGAACCCACACGATGCCATCGAAAAATATAAACCAAGCTCCCAACTTCGTGCCCACCAATGCATTCATCCAGAATTAGGACTTTGGGAGTAGCACACACTCCGGTATACGACGCTTCCCCCAAGTCGGACACTTTCATTTCTGTTACCCCTCTCTCTCTCTCTCACGGGCGGATGGTCGAGAGAAGAGGACAACCTTTGGGTGGTGTTTCCTCTCCAAAGCGAGCAAGCAAGCAGCAGACAGAAGAAGACAACCTCAACCGCTCTCTCTCTCTCTCCTACCCCCCTCTTCTCTGTTGTATCCCAGGCGTCAATAATTCACGGCATGAGGACGGAAGCAAAAGTAAAGAGGGCTCATGTATTCATGGCATGCGATCTGGGTGGATGGGTTCGGGTTCGGGTTCCCCTTCCCAACTCTCACTGAAGCCACGGGAAGCCACCGTGGTAGGGAGATTCCCTTCCTCTGCACCTTTCACACCCTCTCAGACGGTGCACCATTCCAAATGGCCGGCAGGCACCACCGCTGCGAATCTGCAAGGTCACCGGGCCTTCTGTTATTGGCTTCCAAGTGGAAAAGTTTGGTTAAAAAACAAAAGTGAAAAGGGATGTGCAGTGAAAGATTTCTTGGATAGCGTGCGCGAATGGTTCTGTCCGGGGCGCCGGCCATGACGACAGTTTGCAGGCCGGACTGTTGCTGCCGGAGAAGAGAGAGATCAGCGGTGCCCGCTCGGTGGCGCCATAGCTTTTTACATTTTCGTTTTTTTTTTGAAAAAAACATCACACGTGACTACTTAAGGGGTATTTGTGTAAATTAGATAAAATTAAATTGATAATAATTTATTTTTTTATTAAAATTAAATTGATAAAAAATAAATTTATTATTAAAATGTTTACGTACTCAAAAGAATTAAATTTAAAAGATGTAAAATATTTTTTATTTTTTTAAATTTAACTTTTTCTTTGATGAATACACATTTATCTGTGAATGACATAAAATTGCAACGTTCTACCTTCTTGACTACGCTCAAGAATGACTTTCCTCAACTCCACCTTGGTGGTGTTGTTGATGATGATGTTTTTGTTATTGGTGACGATAACGATGGTGGGCTTCTTCGTTTTGATCATGACAAAGGTGAAGTTTGGCTAAAGAAAGCAAAATCAAAATTAAAATTTTCATCGTAGCACAAAACAAAGAGGAATGGTGAGCAATAGTGGTTACTTCAAGTGTCATGTCAATTTAAGGGAGGAATTGGGAGGGTGGAGGTTGAGAATTGACTTCTCAACCTCTTATTTATGTGGTTCACGAGGGACTGTGATCGAGAATTTAATTTTTGATTTTAAAAATTACATAAATATGAATTTTTTTTAATTTAATTCAATTCACGGATACAAATACTCCTTTAAGGTCTATTTACTTCACTCACTTTTGTACTTTAGAGTACAAAAAATAATTTTTAGGTAAACAAATTTAAGACGAGAGAAGACTAATTTTGATAATAAAAGAAGTAAATCGAGAAATATGAATATCATTATAAAATTAACAGTACTTTTAGAAACTGAGAGGAGAGAGAAGTGAAACTTTTAAAGTTTTATTTAGCAAAATTAATAGATTAGTAAAGTTATAGTTTATATTTTTTAAGTTAATATAATTTTTAAGATAATAATTTTTTCTCTCTTATTAATAGCTACAATAAAAAAATTTACTTTCATTATATCAATTATTAAAAAATATATTTTACGTAGTAAAAATTCCTATAAATTTCATTACCAAATGAAACTAAAAGAAGGTTTGTTCTTTTAAAAATAGTAGGAAATTATGTAAAATTGTGAGAAATAATAGGCTACAATTTTTATCATTTTTTATAATTTCTCATTAATTTCAAAGATACAAATCTCCCTTACATAGCATAATAGTATTTGTATATAAAAAAAGGATTTATGCTTTTGGAATTAGTGAGAAATAGTGAAAAATAATAAAAAATTTAACTTATTATTTTTTACAATTTCACATGATTTTTTATCCCCTTCCAAAACACAAATCCTCTGAATAGAAACACAGAATTGTTTTTTTTCTTCTTCTATAATTCTATTATTTCAGAGAAGATCCAACAACATTGATTGATCGATCATTTCAAAGTTTGAAGCTACCATGATATTTGACTGATGTATATTTACTTGATTCTATGTTAGAATTGTTTCAAAGTGTGTCAGTAATTAAAAGTTATTTTAAATAAACATTAAAAAAAATTGATTTTTATTGTAATGATGATATTTTTTTGTCTAATGTTGATTTTATACAATTTAATAATAGTATTCATGCATAAATGGAATGTTTTTTCCACCGAATTTAAATTTACGAGAAGAAGAGAGTCAAAATGCACTCAGATCCATTAAGGTGTAACTACCGGGCCATGGGCCGTTCCAGACTCGGTCCATGACAACGCCCTACCCCCGCAACAATCTTATTTCACGTGAAAAACCGAAAACCAGATCTCTAAAAACCCTCTTACTTCTCTTCTCGTCTAGACAAAACCCTAACCGTGGAACAATCTTGCCCTAGACATCTTCCGCCATGTCGATGTCGAAGGGTTCGAAGATGCTCCAGTACATCAACTACCGGATGCGGGTGACAATCCAAGACGGTCGGCAGATGGTCGGCAAGTTCATGGCCTTCGACCGGCACATGAACCTCGTCCTCGGTGACTGCGAGGAGTTCCGAAAGCTACCCCCGATGAAGGGGTCGAAGAACCCCAAGGAAGAGAGGGAGGACAGGAGAACGCTGGGTCTTGTGTTGTTGCGTGGGGAGGAGGTCGTTTCCATGACGGTGGAGGGGCCTCCTCCTCCAGATGAGAGCCGGGCCAAGGCTGCTGGGGCTTCTGCAATGGTTGGGCCTGGTAAGTGTAGTGTAGATCTCTTATGCACTTGTGATTTTTCATGCCTGCTATGTTCTGTGGATTAGGGATCTTGGTCATGGCTTCATAATGGACTTTACTCGTAATCTACATCATGAAGTTTTATCACGTTAATTGGTAATCAATATCTTGAGGGAATGGATGCAGGGTGGTGATTTTACGAGGGTAGAACGCGTATATAGTGATCTTTCTAAGAATGAGGATGTCTTACATGAGGTTGGAAAATATCTGTTTTTATATAAGGATGTTCAATTTTAGAAGATGAAGAATAATGGAGAAGTGGTTTAGTTGTTTCTTACAACAGTGGCTCTAAAGAATTTATTGATTGAATTACAAAGATTGTAGAAAAGTTTGACCCAACAGTTAACCTTGGAAAACTAGTGTGGGATTCTAAACTAAGAATGCACAAAGTATCTTTTGTTGATTACCTTAAGGTAGTCAAAATGTCTGTAATGACGCACAGAAAAGATAATCAGGCATGTGGTCATTTTAAAATATTACACCAAAAGTTCGCTTTCTTATTGTGAAGGGATCTGAACCTCTCCCACTATGTTGAGTTCATTCGAAATGTTGGAACTTAAAAAGCCCTATATATCTAAGGGAAGAAACTACAATGTTTTCATTGTCAATGTACTATAGTAAATTTATAATCAAATTTGATGTTTATTATGATTGTTGTGTATCTTGCTCACAGGTATTGGTCGTGCTGCTGGGCGTGGTATTCCTACTGGTTCAATTGTTCAGGCTGCACCTGGGCTTGCTGGGCCAGTGCGTGGTGTGGGTGGACCTGCACCTGGAATGATGCAGCCACAGATCCCTAGACCACCAGTTCCACAACTTTCTGCTGCACCAGTGGCGTATCCTCAACCACCTGTTATTCGTCCGCCACCTGGTGGGATGCCCGGATACACTGGGCAGCCACCTCCACAGGGTCCACCACCCCCAGTGCCAATGCAGTATCAGTCAAGACCTGGCGGGCCTCCAGTGCCTTTCTCAGGGCCACCTCCACCACAGTTTGGTCAGCGACCTATGGTTCCACCCCCGCAAATGATGAGAGGTCCACCACCACCACCACGACCTGGAATGCCTGGAGCTCCACCACAAAGGCCGGGTATGCCACCTCCACCTGGTGGAGGCATGCCTGGGTATGGACCTCCTAGACCAGGGATGCCACCACCACCACCACCAAACCAACAGAATCAGCAACAATAGTGGGTGTCTCTGGTATGGACATTTCTTTCACCAAATTTCCATGGTATGTCTAAATACTCCCCATGAAAAAATCACAGAAATCATTTCCACAACTTGTTTTTTAAGAAACGTCATTCTAGTTCAGTGCTGTTTCTTAATTTTTCATCTTTGTATTTCTTGTTTATTTACTAGTAACATAGGTGGCTTCAAAAGCATTGCATGTTGAAAAGAAACTATATTATGGCCTCATTTGTTTTATCAACTCCAACTTCAATTCTAGTTTTGCACAAACTCCTATATATTATTATCATTGTACAAACTCTTATACATAAATTTTTACTTTATAATTTACTATGCAATTCTATCATCATTTACGAAATTAACTTTAACTTTAACTTTCTACAATTATTAAAGTTGAAGTTAGAGCTGAAGTTAAAGTTGAAGCTAGATAAATAAATAAACCCTAAGTATCATATTCACAAGTTATCTCATTTTTATGATCAGATTAATTTATTTACCAAACCTAGATCTTCTGGTCAGATTGATGTATATTTTCCAACCACATGTAGTCATTTATTTCCAATATTTTCCCCAATTTGATGAATTTGAAGTAACCAAGCATGGGAGGGAGGCAGAGCATCATTGGCTTAGGGTGATTCTGAATTAGATTTGTGACTTAGCTTGTAGAAATGATGGGAAAGGGAATGACAAGTAAGTTTGAAATTCATGAGAAATGGAAATAGTAGAAAAATACTTTCCTTTTTGGGTCTTTTTGCACTTGTTGGAAAGTGACGAAATTTGAAATTAGGGCATTTGTGTATTTGTTGGAATTTGAAGTAATTGAAATAATAAAACTTGAATTAACTTGTATATTAACACATTCATATAATTATTTTTATATTTGGAAGTAATAATTATCTTATTTTAAAAGATTGAAAGTTATTAATAAGTAAACATAAATTAATCAACATGTGCGGGATTTTTTTTTTTCTTTTTTTTTGCCTTCACCACTGACGGACCATCTACACTTTTAGCCACGTGTTTGCTGTTCATCAGCATCTCTAGCTAGTGAGTTGCTCAATTCCCTTGCAACACTCCCCTTTGCATCTTCATCCCCCTCCTTCCTCATCACCACATCTCACTCAACGTCAACGGGATCAAACCATGACATGGAAGTCAATGCCTAGGTAGGTGAGGAAGCAGGCAATGAAGCTGATGAGGATGAGGATCGGGATGACACAACAGGATGAAGTTGGCAAAGGTTGGAAATCAGGGGTGTTTCCCAAGACGTTGTTTGAAGTTTTCTCTTCTTCTCAGAGGTGTCTGAAGTGGAGGATCGTTCAGTTCTGGAGTGTCGTTGGTGTTGTCAATGGTGGAGAACATCTGTGCTCGGGAAATGTGGTTTGTTGGTAGAGGCATGATTAGGGGTAGAAAATGGGAGGAAGGGAATTGGTGTCTGGCTGATGTGTGTTGCAGGGGAAGGGCATCGAGTGAATTTCCTCTAATTTTCAACATGTTTGCATGGGAAAATTATTTTCACCGACCTTTTATAAGACTGGAAGTGATTAGAATTCATTTCCAATCATTTCCATGTGCACAAATATCTTTATTTAGACAAAAATCATTTTTCACCATTTCCTTTCTAACCAACTCCCCCTTCCCCCCATTGTTGGATGTAATTTCTCTTCATTTTCAGGTAACCTATTAATCCAAAGACTCTTGGTACCTATATCCATGTTGTTGAATATAACCATTGATAAAAGTGGTGCTTGCAGTCATTTTTTTCCACCTAGTCCCACTTGGACTGTTTTGAAATTTCATTTCACTATGTCCATCTTCCCTAGCACTTGGCATCTTGAATTGATCTGATAGATAAAATTTGGTGGTACTATTAGCTAAAAATCTCCATGATTTTGCTTCTCAAAAAAAACCCTGATTTAGAAATTCATGAGATGATAAATATCATACGTAACTGATGGGAACTTCTTTTAGATTTTAATTCTTTAGATATTATTTATAAAGATATTTCAGTTTTCAGAAGATTTCTCTTGGTAGCGTCATTAGCAACTTCTTTCTGATGTCTCCATATTTTAATTTTTGTCTTTGAAATTTTAGTATACTATTTATTAAAATTTCAACCTAATTTGTGTTTATTTGTAAATATTTTTATTTAAAAAATCAATGGTTGAATTATAATATACAATTGGTGAATTTTAAGACCTTTAGATCAAATTCCAATATTTATTTATTAAGTAGACATTTTATCATGTATTTATCATCTAATAGTAAAATTTGTATGGTGACTTACACCCGTTACGTATTTATGAAGAGAAATGATGGTATCATTTGGAAAGTTACCTAGTGATGGCTGTTATGCCACTCCGAAATTAGGTCTCTTAAGTTCTTTTGGTTCATAGGTTGCTCAACTTTCTTTTTGTTACTCATATGGGTGTCCGCTAACCTTTGGTTTTTTCATTGGTAGACGGTCACAACTTGTTTTTTTTTCCTTTGGTGTCCATAATAACAGTAACGTTTCTTTAGACAAGCTATATTAAGATATGGCAGTTGATTTTTGGCTTGTATTGGATGGTCATTACTTGGTTTTTGCTTTTTGTTAGCAATCTTGTTTCTTGATGTTCTACATGGCTACAAATGCAAACTAGGAGTGTCGACTAAAGTAACAATGATATTACAGTCTACGTCTAGCATTTTGTTCGGACATGATTCTCTAACACTATATGTATAGGTTTTTTCGGTAAAGAAAGATTACTTATTTGGGAGAGGGTAATGACAAACATGGAATGTTTGTATTAATTAAAGGCGAATATAAAACCTGCAAACCTAACATGGCAATTGCCGAATACCAATTCAGATATATGGGAGCTCATCAAGTAGATGTTGAAACTTTAGTACTATCCAAAAGTCAAATGTCATTGGTAGCTAACATTCTCAAGAAAAGGGATCAGGAAACATGGGTTCTTTTTCACGGCCTGTATTTCTTTCTGCATTGACTATATGCAGTTGGTCGAGGGAGAAATCTTATAGCATTAAATTTTATTTATAATTTGGTAATGTGTTTTAATTTTCAGCGATCAAAAAAATGTTAATATATTTTCCTTTACGTGTTTACAGATTGGTGGCTTGGGATTCCTGAACGTCGTGAATGAATGTTCCTTTTCCTATGTGCGATGCCTTGAGTCTTGGGAAACAGATGTTGAGAAGGCATGTTAAAATTGCGTTGAGATGGTTGAATTAACGTAGGAAGGTGGAGGTTGCGAATCTAATCTGGTCGGGCCGTGTGTGTTTGCTTTGGGAACTTGGGATTAGTTGTTGCGACTTGTTTCTTTATCCGTACTTCCCCATAATCTTCTTGCCTGTAAGTTGTGGTTGTGCACCATCCCTGCACGTAAATCTCTCAATGTCTGACTCCAAGCCATGCTTTATTTGAAAAACACAGCATTAGCGTAGTCTGGGAACGTGCAGTTGGAAATGTTATGATATTCCACCACTTTAAGAACAAAACTGAATAGAAAAAGTAGCAGGCCGTCATTCCTCGGGACGTTCAATGTTTGAGTAGCCAAAATTTAGACAATAATGTACTCTTATTAATTCAAATAAAAAGTAAATGGTCATTGGTGGTAAGAAATAAATTAATGAAAATTTATTTTTTAAAGTAAAAATAAATTTAGTGTAGACGTGTTTATGTATTTTTTAAATAGAATTAAAAATAGATATTGAATTTTAAGTGATTCTGAATTTAGATTTTATTTTTGTCTAATGTTAATGAAGATAAATTAAGTTAAATTCTATCTTATAAAAATTAAATTAAATTTTTCAAAAATATATCTCAAAACGAATTCGTCTCATCTAAATCGTATATTTTATTATAAATCATATATTTTAAATTTAACCCATTTCACCTGAACGCCAACGCAAAACGAAGCCGATACTTGTTACATTGGGCTGCGCCTCGCTTGGTGGTCGCTGAAGCCGATACTTGTTACATTGGGCTGCGCCTCGCTTGGTGGTCGCTGCGGCAGCGAGATGGGGGGAGTTGGAGGTGGGGTAGAGGAAGAATTCGCTTCGACGCTTGAGGAATGGAGGGGCAACACATCCTCCGTGCTCACCAGAACCGCCGTCTTCACTCTCTTCCCCTCCGCCTCCTCCTCCTCCTCCTTCTCCACAATCGTGTTCGGGTCCCGGTGGAGCGACGTCCGTCTCAAATTCCTAAATGCTTTCCTCCCCGAGGTTCGCTTTCGTCCTCTCAATTTTCCTCCCTGGATTCCTTCGAATGCATCTCGTTTCCCGTGTCCGTTACAATAGTTTTCACGATTTTTCTGATCTTAAGACTTTTGCTCTCTACTTCATTTGACCGCATTGTTTCTGAGCTTCCAGGGTTATCCAGCCAGCGTCACTCCTGATTATCTTCCTTTTCAGGTGTGGGACTCGTTGCAGGTATTATACTTTTGTAGGTTCCATGGATTTCTTCTTCCTGTTTTACTTGTCGTTTTTTCTGAGACAGCACTCGCTCAATTTTCCACGTAGGGTCTGTCTACATATATTCGCTCCATGCTTTCGACTCAAGTGAGCCTTTCTCAACTTTTAGTTCATTCTGTTAAGTAGTTAGCTTAATCACGCTGTTTATGTTTTTTCTCCTCACTGAAATGATCGAGACTATGCAAAGTTGTGTTCAGGCTTTGTTGAGTGCTATCGGTGTGGGTGAGAAGTCCGCTACGGTTATTGGTGCGACCTTTCAGGTGCAATGGCGTTATTTAATGTATGCAGTATGCTATGTTGAATTATTATATTCTATTTGATAACTCGACACGATGACATGTTGGTGTAATTTGATGATTTTTTTAATTTCAATAGTTTGTTTAGTCAGTTCCGGCAAGGGTGGTGGATGTTTTCCAAGGACATGTCTTACAACATTTAATATTGTTCAGACAGAGAGAAAAATACGCTCTT